>VWZG01004006.1:263604-387264 GCA_013396735.1 Grallaria varia
AAAAAAAAAAAGAAACAAAATTTCAGTTGAGAAAACAAAAATCTTGAATAATTTCTCAGTCTTTTACTGGAATCCAATAAACACATTACCAAATTACACTGTGTATTTTACTAGGCTAAGTTATCTCTGTGTGTATTAGAGGCACAGCATGAAGAAAAACAATAAAAAATATTAACCTCCTTTGTATAACTCAGTAGAGTTATAAAATATCTAATTGAATAAACTACATTTGACATGAACAAATGGTGACATTTCCATGTAATGTTGTCTTTTTGGCTTCCTGACAAAGAAAAGCTTAAGGAACTGTGATTTTTGTTTCCTAAGGGCAAGTTCTTCTACTTGTATCAACTCAGCAATCAATAATAAAGTATGAGCATAAGCACTTTTAATTTATGAACTGTATACTTTGAGTGAGTTTAGTAGTTTAATCTTACGCATGTTTTTATAAGAGTGTTTATTTTTGTTGTACTGCATAGAACTGCTTAATGGAAAATACTGCATTAAAGCATGAAAGCAGCCACATATGTAGAAAGAGAGAAAAGGAATATTTAAGACACAGATAAATGAATACTGCCCTGATTTCTTGTAAGCAGAAGAGCACCATTAATCTGAGGGAAAGCAAAGCCCCAGAGGGGGAACCTGTGCTGATGCCACCCCTCGGCAGAAGAGCATCAGAAGATGTGAAGATCCTCTCTGTGGCTAGTCCTCAGATAAGGCTTCCTCCTCAGTGGCAAGCACCTGACGCTCCTCTTTTTCCCTTAGAGAGTAGAGCTCAGCCCTCCTGAGTTTTGATATTTGGTGCAGTTTTGTACCCGATTCTCAATTCCGATGATGTGGCTTGTCCATCATGTCCCCTCCAAAGCACGGTTCCAGACCTCCAGTGGATCTGCCAGCTTGCACGAAGCTGGGAGTCAGCCAGGAGGGGTTACACGTGTTGGTTTAAACTGACCTAGAAAGGGCTTACCAACAACAACACTTGCCTATAAAAATATCAGTCCTATTTATCTCTGAGAATAAGGAGTGGAGTTTTATGAGACTGTCTGGGGAGTGCATCACTGCTGTCCATTACTCACAGCCCAAATGGGATGTGACCTGCAGCTGGTGTTAGGGAGAGGTTGGCTTTTCCCACCAAGCCCTCATTCAGAGCTAATAAGGATTTTCACAGTGTGTATTTATCCTGTAAAAACCAGGCTCCTTCACTTTGTAGTATTGGTGTTAGGCACAGATGGGCTTCTGGTTGCCATGCAGATGATAATGTCCCAGGGAGTTTCAGTTAATATTAAATGGAAAGTGGCTCAATTTGCATGTCTCTCTAGAAACAACAAACCAACTGTCTTGAGAATCAATATTGATAATACTCTGAATGTGAAGCAAAAGAAATAAACACACACAGCCACAAGGAGCACGTCACGTGGTGACTCCAGTAGCTGCTAAGAGACTGCAATGTCATGCAACAGGAAAAGCAGGACATTTAAAAGAGAGCCAATTCTTCAGAGCTGTATTCTAATTAAGACCATGCAGTAATTATCAGATTGCAGATCATCTATATGTAGCCACAAACTACTTGCCAAATCCATGTACAGATACAGGTGAGCACCATGGGTGAGAACACACAGGAAGAAGAGGCAGACCCAGCCAGTTGTGATGTAGGTCACGCATGTCCTAGGAGTACTCAGGGGCTGGGGAGAGACCTCTCACCACCCTTTGGCAAAGGAACACAGGGCTGAGGCAAGCCCAAACTCACATTAGTGGATGTGGGTTTGTTCTTTTTGGTCTATGAAAATGTGATGAGACAAAGCAGCAGGCAAGGAGGTTTGTTTCGTAATTCTAACTCTCAACCCACATCACACACAATGAAGAAAAGCGATACTTGCTTGCCCAGTTGCTTCAAGCAAGGATGAAGAGCTCATGACCATGTGTGGGTTCTGATGGCTCACATGGGTCTTGCCTTTGTCAGAGAAGTCTATCTTCTCGACCTGGTTATGCAGTCAATGGTGCATGGAAAATCATATCATCTGACATTTCCACACCAGTCAAACTGAGCTCTCTGATAGCTCTCTCTTCTTAGTGCCAGCTTTCTTACTTCTGTTTATGGAGGAAATATAAGATTTTCAGAAAAGCACAGATTTATGATCCCTTCTGCCCTGGGTTGGAAGGGCCCCTAAAGATCACCTGGTTCCAACTCCCCTGCCATGGACAGGGACATCTTTCACCCAAGGTGAAAGGGGGACAGTATATTTCCGAGCTCAAAGGATATGGACACTGTATTTCTTAGCTCATTTTATATTACCAGTAGCCTGACTTTTGCTAAGTATTCAGCTAAAATAGATTTAATCAACTCATCAAAACAGAGGATCATTTAAATCAAGACATGGCATTGAAGACCAAACAAGTGTGAAGTCCTACACACCCATTGTAGGCGTGTCTCATCATACAAGCAGTCTGTGTGTGTGTGTATGTGCAAGAAAATAAAAAACTTTTGCTATGTTCTAAAAGATTTACAGCAAGCAAAACCCACAGGAGACAGGACTGGGAAAGACAGCCTGTGGCTGGTTTTGGAATTTGAACCAAGAAAAATGCATTTTGACCTTAGTTTCTGAATGACCGTACACAGTGTTCGTCCCAGCAGAGCCCATGTTACATCCGAAACTTGTCAGTGAAGGACAGCATTGAGATTTTGAACACAGGCGAGTGAAAGATAAAATGTGCAGAACCACTGAACAACTGGCAGTGCTGGGGCAAACCCTGATTCAGGGCTGGTGGCAAGCCATAGCAATTCCACTGACCTAGATGTGACTTCTCTCCTTCGGCTGAGGCTGGAGTCAGGCAGCCTACTCATTTCCTGATGAGCAGGGCAGCATCTTCATTATCCTCATGCAAACAGAAGAGAGGGACGTCAGAAACCAACCTGGAATGTAGAAACAATTTGTGTATCACTTAGTAGAGCGAAGGAAAACAGTACATGAGTAATTGCAGTGCTCAAGGAAGGGAAAACAGAGAACAACATTGGCAAAGTCTAAGTAAAATACAAATGAGAGTTCTTGCGTGTTCCCTCATCCCCAGTCTCAGCTCTCCAGCTGGTTTATGCAGGCTTGCCCCTCAGTACGGCAGTGAGAGGATAAAAATCATATGCTCAGCCCAATACGTCACGATTTAATGCTCAAGAAATTAACTTAATTTTTAGTATGTTTTTATAATTTGCAATTTCAGTTGGATTCAGATAATTTTTTTCAGAAAGATCAGCTCAGTTTTACCTTTTCTGGTAACAATGAAGTGATTATGGATGCAAATTATCACATTATAGTTGTTGCCACGGAAATAAACTGCAACGTTATAAGCACAAAAATAAAGAGCCCGGTGCAAAAGATGCAGCAGCCGTGGCTTTAGGGAAGAGCTTTTTTTGGTAGCAAATGGTGAACCAATTCCTCCAAAGCCGCCTGAACTACAGGGGGTAATACAGCAGCCCCATTCTGCATTTTTATAGACCTGTGCACAGTGTCTCAAGTCACTTTAGGAACAGAGAGTGCCTCATACCTCACGGCCTGAGGTTAAAGGGTAGTTTTGTCACACCACAAAGTCAAGTGGGACCTTTTGAATAGTCTCTGCACTACAGCCTGTTCCTCTGAGGCTGAAACACAATCCCAGGAGCACAGTCACCAAAAAAACAAGTCTCTCTTGTAGTGATAATATGCATGCATGAGCTTGACTAAGATACTTCATAGCAGATCCATCCTTTCAGAAATTCCCCTTAGGCAGGAGGATTTCTCCACTGGTATGGCCTTTGAATCTATAGCCATGTGACGCCACGGAAAGCTATAAGGGGGCCAAAGTCTGATTTGATTTAGGAACCCATTCTAAAGGGTAAAAGAAAAAAAAATTAAAATCAGTGTTGCTTAGTTATTCTTGCATGGTCAAGGCAAAAATACACAGGGTCAAAAAAACCTCTCACAATCAGCTAAATACTGAATTTGAGCAAAGCCTCCCCCTAATCCTGCTCAGAGGGTCCAACAGAGCACAGGTAACAGCCCAGCCCAGCCGCTCACGCTGCGTGGGGAGGCAGCAGCTGTCGGGAGCACCCACGGGGAGAAGCCTCTTTGCTACAGAGGTGGAAGGCACAGGCACCCAGTGGGTAAGGACAATACTGGCACCCAGACGGGCTGGTTTGCCTCTTGGGAAGTCTGCCCGGGGCACAGGGAACAAGGCACTGTGTGTGCAGCTCCTGTCCTGTGCTACGTGTTCACGGGGAGCAATGGTGCCTGGCCTTCCAAAGGGCACGTCTGTACCAGGGAGGGGATGCAGGGGCAGTGGGGCAAGAGAGGACACAAGCCCACTGCTCTCACCACAGACATCTTTCTACAATTAACAGGGAGCACAGACCTACAAAGCTCCTCAAATTTTTATTTTCTGCTCTGCTTTTCTAGCCCTGCTGGAGCAATGCGAGGATCAGGCTTGCAGTGGCTCCGATCCATGTCCCTGCCCTACTCGATGCTAACCACCCTCTCCAGCTGCCTCGGGTGGGCAAGGCTGCCGCTCATCAGCCCTGGCAGCTGCCTGTGCCCCACCTGCCAGCCCTGCCGGCCACTGCCCGTCCCCAGGGGGAACAGGCACAGCGGGGCTGAGCCGGCGGGCTGGGCTGAACTCCCCCTGAGCGCGCCGCTGGGCACTGGGCATCAGGGCAGGGACATCCAGGGGCCACCGTGGCAAGTGGTGGGCACTGCCGGAGCCCACCCACTGTCTGCGCTGCGGGTACACACAAACAAACTCTGCTTTCCTACTCCCAGGCAGATTCATGTCACAAACAGTCAATTAGCTTTTTAAAAAGTTAAATAAACAAACAGAGCAGGAGATTATAACTGATTAACTGAAGGGCAGGAAACATGAGAAGCTGGTTTGCTAGAAAGAAAAGCTCTTGTGCTGAGATCTCCAGTAATTAGCAGCAACAAGACCTAAAGAAATTTATGAGGGAAAAAAAAAAATCAAACCCTTCCTGTTTAAATGTTCTCTTTTCAGATGTTTTGCTTGGAAGACTAGCTTAAAACACAAACACAGACTGGGTCTCAAATATGGAATAGATTCATGCTCTGCAGCAGTTATATACTTGGATGGTAAAGCAAATGAACGCCGATCAATGCGGTGGTTTTTTTCTTTCCCACCAAATTATGTGTTTTGTTAACAGCTATCAGATTGACAGCTCTGTGCTTCCCTCCAAGCACCTGGAAGGCAGGTTGGTTATTGCTGGCAAATGCTCGAGGTGCTCCTTGGAGCACAATCACAGTCTGAAGCCACTGGAGGGTCAAAGGCCTTTGCCATGACAGACTGGTGGGATTCAGTAATAATTTAGCAATTCCAGCACAGCACTGGCCTACGTGACTGTCTATCAGTCTGCAGCAGAGCTGATGTTGATTGTGCAGGAGCCTACTTGGTTTCATTATGCTGGTTCAGAAGTGTCCTCCACCTGGCTCCTGGAGCAGCACAGTGTCTCCCTGATTCACGTAATGAGATCCCCAGGCAGAACTGAAACCCTGACCTAGATTTCTGTGGCTCTCCAAACTGTGTTTAGGCATCTTCAGCATGGCTGTGTTTACTCCCTTAAACTGCAGATAAACTGCAAATTAAAGAGAGCCCTAGGTCTTTTTTTTTCTTTTTTTCATTTTCAGTTTAAGCACACTCATCTCTGCTTAGTTGTCCTGGCTTTGCCTTTCTTGAATCAAAACTAAAAATTGCTCAAATTGATTGCAAATCTTAGCATACACTTGGAAAAGCAACATGAGCAGACCAGCAGTAATTTCATTGGGAAGGAGGATGGCAGGTCTGATCCTGAGTGAACACACAGAGCTCATTAGCATCGAGTTATTATTCTGCATTATGGTGTGTCCCAGGTGCAATTACAGCTCCAGGATGCAGGTCTCTGCACATGGCTAGGGGTGGTGATTAAACTCCCAAACACAAAGGTGAAGGAAAGAAATATTATTCCATTTCCCTGACAGTAAATTGCAAAAAAAGAAAGGTATATCTGCATATCCGTACAGCGTAACATAGAGAACCAGAGGTGGCTCTTGGGAGCTCGGTGGTCTAATGGCTCTGGAGGTCCCATCAGTAACATTGGTGGATGTCCAGCCCCAATCCCATGCAGGGCATCCCTTGGATATTTGGACCTAACTTCCAGAAATCAGCAGCATCAGTTAAGATATTTGCCCAGCATATATCAGCGGCAGCAGGATTAGGCACTGCAGAGAATCCTGAAAAACCCTGAAATACGGGGCAGCCCTTCCCTTTCCAAAAACCACCATGGATTTGGGAAGGAAGAACCCAAAGCTTGACTCCCTTCCATTAGAGCCTGTGATGGCTGTTGCTGTGTGTGCATGTCCTTGCCACAGGAGCTGCAGAGGGTATTATAACCTGGCAATGTTTCATGGGAAACAAGCCAAGCAGGGAGCTCCCACATTTCCTTTGCCAGTTTGCCACTTTTGAAAGCATGGAGCCCTTTTTCCAGGCTGCAGTCACAGACACAGGAGGGGCTACTCAGCTCCTTGGGCTGTGCTTTTGTAGCTGTTTAAAACCCTGCCCGTGGGCAAGGTGGAGGTCCCTGGCTGGGGCCACTCGGGAGCAGGCGTGGGTGTGGATGGCAGGTGCTGAAGCCTCGTTCACATTGAAAAGCAAACGAGTGGGTGACAATTAAAGTGTTGCATATTTTTGACTAAAAAGAGCTCTCCCACAATCTCACCCCACTTATTTCAGCACAGCACTGAACTGCCATTAATTTACGCTTACCAGAAGACATTAGAACATTTTACTTCTTTAAATAAATATTTTCTATTTTAGTGCCAACATTGTGCACTTCCTTTGCAGCCCAGCCCAGAGGTCTCAGCGAAGGCTGATGGTACTTGCAATGGTAAAAATATATTTTCCACACCATTTTTAGAAATCCCCATCAGTGTCTGGATATTTGCAGAGCTGTGAAAGGCCAGCTGCCCCCAGAAGAGCTGTCACCCAAAGGGAGCTTCCCAGCAGCCAGTCTCATGGTGACAAGGGTGGGAGGCACAGGTCTCCTCTGCCAGCATAGGTGGGAGCTGGGGAAGAGCTCTGTCCTTCTCAGCCCATCAGTTTGCATTCAGAATAATCTTACTGAGGGAAAAAAGCCCACACCAACAGGGCTGAGAGGTGGAAAAGAGTGGCAGAATCAAAGTTCTTTCTCTGCTTGGGCTGGAAGAGCTTTTAAGATGGAGAAAGGAATCCAGCTCTGTTTTGAATGTGTGGGATGCTGGGGGTAAAGCCTAAACTTCCCTTTCACCTCTGGTTTTGCTTTGTGTCGGGTACCACAGCTCTTCCCCCTTGCCTGCTCTTTGTGCACGCCAACGGAGACCCCACAGAGCTGAATTCTGCCCCAGTGCTTTGAGGAGCCGTGTCTGTACCCAGGCACTAATCCTGGAATAAAGCTCTGCTTTGCCTTATGGGAAGTCAGAGAATAGGTGTCCAGGTGAGCAGGAGCCTCTGCTCCCACCCCTGCTGTGGCTGCACTCTCACAAGCAGTCCCCTGCCAGGGATCTGGCAACCACAGGGTCATTCAGCAGCTCGGGCACCGCTCTCATTTGCCCAAAAGCTATCCCACAAAAAGAACTTTGGAGTGACACTGCCAGGGATGGGGCGTGAGAGGAGCCAGCCCCCATCACACCAGCTCTGCCAGACTGAGCAAACCCCCAAAGCCCTTCCCACTATGTGAAGTGCTGTGAGCCTGCAGTGGAACCACCTCCTCCTGGGCATGGAACCCCATACCCAAGACCGTGTCCACCACTCAGGCTGACAGCTGGCCAAAAGGAGAGTAGCAAGGCTTTGTCCATGAAGGGACATTAGCTTTCCTTTCAGCCGTTCACTGAGGAAATGTTTGGATGCTGGTCCCTGTAATGAGGTGGGTATTACATTCCTGCTGTTCTGCAGAGGCTTGTGAGAGTCAGGCACCTCCTGGCACAGCACTGCCTGCAGCACCCGTTCCAGCAGCAGCCGGGGCTGTTTCTGCTCTGAACGTTTTCCCCACAGATACATTCATAAAAACACCTCTACTCAGAGCCCATAGCTGGCCCTGCTTGTGCAGCCTCAACACTGTCCTCCTGTTTTCAGCTGGGGCTGTCAAAAACCCTTTTGCAGGATGAAGTCCCTGTCTCTGAAGCACCTGCACCAGCAGCCTCTTCTGTTCATTTTTAATCTCCAAAACATGACTATAAAATGATACAGTTGATTAAATGAGAAAATCTATTTTTTTCCAGCCACCCTGATGGCCCTGTCGTGCTCTGTTGTGCTGGTCATGACCATGCACACTACCGTGCCCAGTAAGTCTCCCTCTTTGGGCTTACCTCCTCTGGTACAACTTGATGATGAGGTTGTTTAGTGCATCACCCATCCCATCCCACTCTCAGCTCCAATTTCTTCCTCTGCTCCTCCATATGGCACAAACCAGGGCTGTGATGCTGATTAAAAAGAGCTTTAAAATTCATCTTGTTCAATTTACATCTTCAAAGGTCTCTGAGAAAAGTAAATCTGCATTTTGGGAAAAAAAAAAAAAAAAAGGTACATTTTTGAAACAGCTCCTGTGTAAACATGTGATAAAAGGCAAGGGAACAGAGGGCTGGACTGATGAGTGAGGTGTGGGAACCCATTTTCTCTCCTTTGGCAAGTGGCTGGGGCAGGCACCAGTGGCTCAGAAGGCTTGGCCCTTCCCAGTGACTGGGGGCACACACATCCAGGTGAAGCACCAGGCTGCCAGCAGGGCCCTCCAGCTCTGGCAGGAGTGGTGCTTCCTTGGGGGCTCAGAGAACGGGGCAGAAGGCTGATGAGCTGATGCTGAGGGGTTCCTGAGCAGGGGGTGAGCTTGCCTGGCCATGCCACTGCCACCAGGACAGAGGCTGGAGGAGTCCCCTCCCTGTCCCAGACTGCTGTGGCTCCCTGGGCAGTGCCAGTGCATCGGGGGCTTATAACTACCTGCATTTTGTGATGTGTACCTGGGAAGATTAATGACCTGTACAAATACAGATTGATACAGTCAAAAAAGATTTGGCTGCTTAAATCTGTAGCTTTTAGAACAGGTGGACCCCCGTGCCTCAGGAAAAGGGACTGGGATGCAGGAAAGAAAAGGCCATCCCTGCCCGTGTGTCCCATTGAACACTCACAGTGCCTTTTCTTTGTTTGTTTTGGAATGGCACTGGAGTGACAGACCCCCGTGAGCTGAACTGCTGTGCCTGGGTTTAGCTGTACGTGTACACGCACAGTGCTAGCGAGGTGTGCCCTGACAGCCTCCCCACGGAGGGCCTTCCCACAACCCACCACCTCTTCCAGGGGGACACCACCATGCCAGGAGCCTCCCCTGGGCCAGGAGCAGCTGCCACCATCAGTGCTGTCCGCCCTCACCAGTCCCGGCAAATCCACCAGAGGGGGATCATAGAATCATAGAATTGATAGGGTTGGAAAAGACCTCCAAGATCATCAAGTCCAATCCTTGGTCCGACTCCAGTCAGTTTACTAGATCATGGCACTCAGTGCCACGTCCAATCTCAGTTTAAAAACCTCCAGGGACAGTGAATCCACCACCTCTCTGGGCAGGCCATTCTAATGCCTGATAACTCTCCCTGTAAAGAATTTTTTTCTAATATCCAACTTAAATTTCCCCTAGCAGAGCTTAAGCCCGTGCCCCCTTGTCCTATTGCTGACTGCCTGGGAGAAGAGACCAACCCCCACCTGGCTATAACCTCCCTTCAGGTAGTTATAGAGAGTGAGGAGGTCACCTCTAAGCCTCCTCTTCTCCAGACTAAACACCCCCAGCTCCCTCAGCCTCTCCCCATAGGACTTGTGTTCCAGTCCCTTCACCAGCCTTGTTGCTCTTCTCTGGACCTGCTCCAGCACCTCAATGTCTTTCCTGAACTGAGGGGCCCAGAACAGAACACTCAAGGTGTGGCCTCACCAACGCAGAGTCCAGGGGAAGGATCACTGCCCTGGTCCTGCTGGCCACGCTATTTTTGATACAGGACAGGAAGTCAGCCTTTAGACTGACTTAAGACTGAATTAGAGATGCCTGAGAAAAGTAGTATGAATAAACAACTAAGCACCAACCAGCACCACTTGCAGATGCCCTAAAGGTGATACAGGTTTTTTCATGTTCTTCTAAATCAGATTCACAGAAATTCACTTGGCGATGCCCATACTGCTGGCCCCGGAGCACTGCATCATCCTCTGTGGGCACATTAATATGTGTTTCATTCTCTGTCACATTTAGTATCGGCAATGGTTTCACACACAGCTGTAGATCAGCTCCCTTTTGATCACAATCTGCCACCCTTTTCTAGCCATTCAAATTTAGAGCAACATTAATAGTTCAAAAGTAATAGCATTTCCTGTATACTAGACTATAATAAATTGGGAGGAAGCAACAGTTCCTAACAAAACCTCCAGAAAACACCAAAGCTGAATTGAACATAAGCTTTTTCATTCCCGTTAACACATCCTTGCCCATTGGCAGAAAGTTTCAATTGCAGCTGTGAGAAAATAATTCCATGAATTATGTCACGTTGATTCAAAGTGAAATTCAAAGCCAAAGAGAGAGCAGAACAGAATTCCCTATGTTCTTACAGAAAATATCACTGCTTCAAGTAGGCACTACAGATGCTTGGAGTAAACATATTTTCCACTGGTTTTCTTAGAACCATACCCACTTAAATCTCCAATATTCTTCTGCATGTTCATTTTTCATCCTAGTTTAATACCACACCTCTGGGTGTTAGTGGTTAAGGGGATACTGCCAAGCAACGAAAGCCAAGAAAAGCTGGGATAAGAAGGGAAAATATGGCCTTTATATAGTAAATAAACCTTTCAGCCTTAATGTGATGGCTGCTGTCAGCATAACTCAGTGGGAAAAAAAAAAACCAGTGCTAGTTGTACCTTTCAATTCTTGGACCATGTGAACATCCAGTTCTCCAGTTTTCAATCTGCTCCCAATCCAATGGAAATAATGCACACAACTGACCATTCAAGCCTCTAATAAATCTCATCTTTGTGCAGAATCCCTGGGATTCAGGAAAAAATCAAAACTAGATAAGAATCTTCAATATTTCAGTAAATACCATCTTTTTCCTCAATAAAAACCTGAGTTCTAGGGAATTTAACAATACTCTTGGTGTAACAAGTGTGGAGCAATAAGGCCAGAGTTGAAACATCAAGTAACTAGTACATGTGTACTGCACGAGAATACATGCAACACCTATATAGATCTCTTTAAAACAATGACAGCAGCTCTGTTGCCAGAGTAGACTGGGAGCATCCAAAATGTGAATGCTGTGGAAGACCTCCTCACCTATGGAAGGGCTTCCCAGGAGCGCTTGTGCTCTGAGTGACCCAGGAGCAGAACGCCAGGGGAGACACACCTTCCCCTTCCCACAGCACCCGCGATGGGAGGCTGGAACCACGGCTCTCCTCCTCACTGCTAGAGACAATCCAGCTCCTCAGTCCTTGCAGCCCCACTTATGGGGCCAAGTCCCCCAGAATGTGCCGTGCTGCTCTCTGTGTGCACTGACAGAAAATGTTCACCCCGAGGTACTGTCACGTGCATCCTTCCCTTGCAAAAGCGTGGGCAGGAGAGAAGAGGGGAAGAAATCACTGGGTTTATAGGTGTTATAAATGCAGCTTACTTCAAAGCTAAAAAAGCCTGGCAGATGGTACCTAACATCTGGGAGAATGTAAATGCCCAGATACAAAATTTGTTTTCTTTATTCCTTTTTATTGGGACTCTATTTGGTTACAGTGTATTGCGATAAGATCTATTTCCTATGCTTGTCTCTTAAATTTAAATCAAAGCAGCATTTATAAAATTTACAACCTATCCATTATTACTGTAGTGCATTATCACTGATCTGAATTCAGATCAGTGGCAGTGTGCATAAATATGTCACGTAGAAATACATCTGCAACACTTTCCCAAACAAAACTCTTAGAACTTTTTAAAAAAGAGATGGCTGAGAAAGAAGAAAAAATAGATTACATTAGCATACCTCATGAAAACAAATGGTTTGACCTTGTAGGAATAAAGGTAGGAACATCTCTATTAATCATGTAAAAAACCCCTAAAATGATAAAGGTTTGCTGTTTTGAAGGCCAGAACCATCTCCCTTTATTCCTCCCTGACAGCAGCAGGCACAGCAGGCAGCCCCGGCCATGGCGAGCGCTCCCAGTCCCTGCAGTAACTCTGTGCTGCAGCTGCTCCTGAGCCATGGGCTCTGCCCACAGTCCGGGGCAGCAGCATGGGCAGGATGGCACATCAGTGGGCTCTGACCCTCTCCCACCTGGTCACCAGTGGGCTGTGAGGGCTCCAGCAGGGAGCAGACCTCAGGATGGCACTGGACCCTTGTCTGGAATGCCTTGCCCCTCCCTGGCATGTCAGGTCTCACTGGGGTGCAGCAGCACGGCATCCTTCCCACTCCTCCCTTGCCCTTTCCTGTAATTAGCTCTGTTTTCTGTGTAAGTGGGAAAATCTGGGTTTCTCTCTTCTGACTGCAGCCACAGCTCCCCCACCCACCCCGGGGATGCCATGCAGGTTTTGCTTGTCATCAATCAGGCAGGAAAACCACAGGTCCTCTCTGTTTAGGATAGCAGGTCAAAGCTGTTCCCAGCTGAAATACTGCAGGACAAAACAAGAATCAAAAGAAGTATAGAATCATAGAATCATAGAATTGATTGGGTTGGAAAAGACCTCCAAGATCATCAAGTCCAACCCTTGGTCCAACTCTAGTCAGTTTACTAGATCATGGCACCCAGTGCCATGTCCAATCTCAGTTTAAAAACCTCCAGGGACGGTGAATCCCCCACCTCTCTGGGCAGGCCATTCCAATGCCTGATTACTCTCTCTGTAAAGAATTTTTTTCTAATATCCAACTTAAATTTCCCCTGGCAGAGCTTAAGCCCATGCCCTCTTGTCCTATTGCTGACTGCCTTCCCAGCTTCTTCCCAGCCCCAGAGTCACACTGAGAGCCCTCTGTGCCAGCTTTCCTGGGCATGGGGGCAGTGAGTAGCTCTATTTTGCTTGCTAAATTAACCACTAGGGTAGCAAGGGCTATCTGAAACAGCTGTACACCTGAAAAACCTAGAAAACATTCCTATCAGAGGCCTGGGAGAAAGAGATCCAGAGACACATGGTTGGATGCTTTTAAAGGCTGGATCTTTTCTTCAACATCCCTCTCTTCTTCTGCCATAAACACAGGTGGGACTAGGTAGGCAACGGGGGGATGCTGATAAACACAACCTGCCACAGAACTTGCAGATGGTCCAGCTGTTACTAGAAACACAGATAGAATGGGAATATTTTCTTCAAACCAAGCAAAACCTAGTCTCAGCAGTTTGTTTCTACGGCCTGAGCCTCTTTATAGTACCTTAGCAGTTCTTGGTCCAAGCCCTTCCCTCCTTCACCACCACACCCAGCTCCCAAGGGCGCTGTGGAGTCACAGCATCACTGCTGTGCTCAGGCTGCCCAAGGTGGTGCTCCTCATGGAGAGGCTGCAGTTTTCTTCCCTTCCAGCATTGATGATGGTGTACCCTGCAGGCCCTTCCTCCCCTCCTGCCTGGTTGCGGCTCTGGCTCAGATGCCACCACCTGCCTCACTCCACGGCCCTGGCTGGTGTCCAGCTACAGCTTTGGGATTTGGATGTCAAGGGCCAGTCAAACACAGAAAGGCTAATGAAAAACAGAGCTGTCATTCATTCCAAAGCATCTGGAAATCCAGTTGCTGCACTACGTATCTAATTCTGAACACCTCAGTTTTAAAGGGTTGATTCACCAAGTTCTTTCAATATTTCTGTCCCTGTGTTAGTGGCAGTAGCCTGAGATTTTTTTCCTGTCCCTTCACAACAGAGCAGTACTCTCCTCCCCACAGTGGTGTCTGTCTTGCCTATTGTGAGCTCAGAAACTTTGCAATCAGCTAAACGAGGTTTTGTTACCCTCCATACCCGGAACAGGACATTACTCTCCAGTGAGGTCAGGTGCTCTCCAGAGACTTTCCCTTATCTTTGGCCAATTAAATGGTTGCATGCAAGGAGAAGAGAGAAATGAAAAATTCCCTTTTGCAAACATTAACATGGTCTGCAAGAAATTCATTGGCTGACAAGATAAAATGAGAGCATTTTTAATAGCAAAAATATGTTTTCTTTGGCCTATATGCAATCCAGGGCTTTCCAGGTGCTCAAGCTTAAACTAGAGAGACATTAATTATTTAGCAGACACAAAGAGACCTGAGGAAATTATTCCTCCTTCCTCCTATTCAGTGTTAGGGTACAGCTAACCCTGCATCTGGGATCGCAGTGGGATTTTCCACCTGAGTTTAGTTTTCCCTTCATTTCCTTCCTGCCAAAGACCTCCTTGGTGCACAAAGCCCTGGACTTTATCCATGCTCTCTTAACAGAAGCATAACTTTGGGTGAGCCCAGTCTGAAGTTCATTGCTCGCCCCCAAAGACAGACCCTCTGCCTCAGAGGTGCAGCTGGAGCCCACCAAAAACTGATGCCAGCAGCTGTATGTTTCAGTTCTTTATCTGGTTGTCAGAAAGGGTTTGGGGGTGTAGAATTGCTCCTTTCTCATCACCAGGTAAACACAGTCTGCCAGCAAGCTGTGAGGATGCCACAGGGACTGTGAACCAGTGGCCTGGTCGAGCTGCAGCAGCTGTCCCCACACAGGAGATCATCTCTGTCCCCGTTACACTGCCCCTGCGCCAGACCCTGGTGTCCATGGGCTGGTCATCCAAGTCATCCCTCTGGCCCTGCTGATTAGAACCACAGGCAATTCATCTCCTGCCTAAATTTACAGCAAACCCTTCCTGTCATGGCACTGGAACTTCTCTGAGGGCTTGTCCTGGGAAATTAACAGCTATAACCATTTCCAGAAGGCAGTGACGGTGCTCGCTGTTCCCAGGGCAGATGACTCAGTGGTTTCATCTTGTGTTTTGTTCTCAGCCTCAGACACCAGAGTCCCCAGAAGAACATTTGCCTTACCTTTTGCCCCACGGCATCCTGACTTTACACGTGGTGTGAGACTGACACTGCCAGGGCAGGGAGTAGCACTCCCTGTACAAACACCAATAGCAGGTTGGTGTTGGCTTCTGCCAGGCTTTTACCATTACCACCATCAGCCTTGTGGTGGGTGTTTCCTGACTATGACATTGAATGCTGGCTGCATTTTTTCCACAAGAGTTTGCACAAGGTGGGACTACTTTAACTCAACTATAAAAACAAACCAAACCTCAACTGATCAGAAATTATTCAGATCAATCTTTTCTAATGCTCACTTTTTTGGCTCTGTTGAACACCACTTTCTCCACATTGGAAACCATGTAGATTTGGGGAGGAGCCCTTAGAGAAACCTAAGACATACTGCAAAAGACAGACTTTGTGAGAGTAAGGAGCTGAAATAGGGCAGAGTAACACAGGCAAAAGGGACACATGTTCTTCATCTATCACTTGATTTTATAAGATGCTGTAAATTAAGTTAGTTTTAAGAGCTGGCTGCAACTGATCTTTCTAAGGAATTTTTGAGAGAAATCAGTATGGCTTCAACTTTGACCTTCCATATGGGAACTTACTTAATTTGCTGTGCAAAACTTCATACCTCCAAGTGGAGCACAAGTGAGGTGATACTGGGAGTCTTCTTTTTACCCACTGGATCAATTCTGTTATCTTTTATGAACCAGGTGTAGGATTCCCACTAAGGCAAAATAATCCAACTGTACACTGTCAAGCAGCTCTTCCGAGCTGTAGGGAACACCCTCTGAGGCTGTTTTGGAATACCTCAGGGCTTCAAAGCCCCTTCTGAAACCTCACGACACTCACAGCCAGCAGAAAAATAGCCCAGAAGAACTACAGGGAAACAATGAAGAGTCATTTCAAGCTTTTAGCACAGGCAGAAAAGCTCAATCTTTACTTGCACAGCAGCAGCCCTGTCCCATGGGAACAAGGTGGGATTCCAGCACCTGATCCCACCCCTTTCCAAGCAATATTCTGTTTCCTACACTCTTCCATCCAAAGCTTAGCACTTGCTCCTCACTTCCCCCATGCCCCTATTGCCCAGCCATGCACCCCATGGTGCAGGAGGGGTACTTTCCTCCTTGGCTGGGAACTGCCACCAGCTGAGAGTCCCAGGCAAGACCATGTCCATGGGACTATGTACAGAAGCGGTGACTAAACACAGCTTATTGCGGTAACGCTGTGCAAGGTGGGAACGCTGCACGAGGTGAAGTCAGAGCTGTGCTGCTGTCCTTAGCCAGCTTATTGAACAGCTCTAGCTTTCCAATGCATTTGTTCACCCTTCATTTAAAACAGCAGTGCTTTCTTTAAGGCAGAGCTGATGACAGAAGAAGAACAATCGGCCCTGGCTACTTCTATTGCAGTCCTTGGAAAACACTTTGGCTCAGCCTCTGGCTCTCTAGGGCCACTGTGTATCTGTACGAATAATCCTGACTTACCAGACTTTAAGGTGGGCCACAGGTGGTGGTTCAAGAATCGCTAGTTCTTCCCATTCAAAACTCCATTTGGCTTTGTCCTAAAGTGGAACACAAAAGGTAGTATTTTGCAGCCTCCCTTGGAGCATGGGAGCTCAGAACATTCTTGGCTCAAACGTTCCTTGTGGGGAATCAGCCACAGGTACCTGCTCAAATGAGTGCCTGTGCAACTGGGCTCAGAGGCCCCACGCTCTCCACTGCAGCACCTGCCCCACAGTGAGTCAGACACAGGACAGTGTTCAGCTACTGGGGTTTAGCCACAGCACTGGCTCAGAGCCACTGTTGTAAAAGCAGACAAGTATCAACATTTCATCAACATTTCCCAGAGGAAATGTCTCCTCCTGATTTCCTTGATGGAGAATTGAATTCCCCTACTCCTTCAAATCAAGTGTGGGATTTTTCTTTCTGAAAAAAAAAGAAACACTATGTTTTACTGAAACCACATATTTATCTCGGGAAATAGTGAGGGCAACCTCCCAACCAGCTTAACTTGAGCAGTCTTCTGCACAGGCTCTGCCACCAAGAGACACAGGCTCTCCAGTCAGGAGGTATATTCCCAGCCTGATACACTACATCGTGCTGCCTTATTGTTGTCAGAGCTTCAACTGAGAAAAAGCACAGGAAAACTGTTGTACAAGTACACAGGTATTTTGTTATATCAAAGAAGCTCCATGACCACATTCAGAACATGAAGGGCACAGAAGTTTCTCAGAATTTGCGCTAAAACTTGTAATCGAAAAAAACCCGACTCACTCCCCCAGCCAAAGAAAGTCCCTGAGTTTTGCTGCTTATTCAGTTTGGTCACAAGAGACCAGATGTTTTCAGGCTGCTAGACAGAGTTCAACAGCAAGTTCAGTTCAGTGTCAGCTGAGAGTCTGAAGTACAGGCATAAGGACATAAATGCTATGGACAAGATCATCTAATTTTTCTAGATTAGGTGATGACTTGAACTCAAACACCTGCCACAGTTAAAAGCAGATCTTTTGGAAGGATGGAAGGCAAGGGATATGGTGCTTATTCAGTTAGTATAGACTGTTCTTTTAATAAATTAATAGACTTGTAAGAAAGATCACACAAGAGCAGTTTAGGAAACTGGTGAGTTGGAAAAAACTTGAATGCTTGACAGGTATGATAATGACTTTCAGAGACCCGTGATGGATGCTGAATCTCAGAAATTCTGGTCAAAAAAAGGATTCTTACCAGCAACTCTTCAGGGAAGTCAGGACCTATAAACATCTGTAAACCTATTTTGTTCTGCTATAGATATTGTCCTGCAAAGTGCATAGACAGGTAATTGCCAAACCTGTAA
The DNA here is from genome assembly GCA_013396735.1 of Grallaria varia. Lineage (NCBI taxonomy): Eukaryota > Metazoa > Chordata > Aves > Passeriformes > Formicariidae > Grallaria > Grallaria varia. The sequence goes on from VWZG01004006.1 coordinate 281,429, forward strand.
TCACCCAGAACACAATGTGTATTTTCAGGGAAAGATGATTTTATAAGAAGTAACAAGTGAGAACATAGTAAAAATCTCCTTTGGAGGAGGCTGCACCAATGCCATGAAACCTGGAAGCTGATCTTTGCACTAAGATCAGGAGCTTTGATATGTAAAAGCAGAACAGAGCAGAAAGCAAGACCCTCACAGGCACATACTCTTAGTCATCCAGTGTGGTGAAACCTGTGCTAGCCCAAGCACAGCACTTGGAGCCTGTTGAGCCCGACTCTCTGGGACCTTTCCTTGACCTGTGCCTGAAATCTGAACGTGCAGAACACATCAGTTTTGCAATATGTTAGTTGTACTTATTAAATGACTTTCCATAACACATATAGATACCATCGTCTGTCACGGCCTGGAAGACACTAAACAACAGTTTCCTCAAAAATCAAACAAAAATTTATATCAAGCTGAAAGATGATGACAGACTTCTGTGGGATTAAGCAATTTCTCTCAACATTTTTGTGGGTTTAACTAAACCGAGAGATTACAAGCAGAAAGGAAAGAACCACCCCCAGATTTTCCATTTTCAAAAAAAAAGAAAAAAAGAGTGAGGAAACATTCTGAAAGAACTATAGATGATAAACAACGAGTTAGAGATGACGTACCATAGCCTTGACCTCCCATCAACAACTGTCTGTTATTCCTGTTCAATCAATTGCTGATATGGTTTTCTTCTCACCCAGCAGCTCCAGCTGTTTCTGAACATTTCTGCTTGCGAAAGGAGAGCATGCACAGAGAGGAAAGTAGAACACGGGAAAAAAAAAACAGTAAAGCTTTTGGCTCTATGAGTACCAAGAGATCGACCACAAAGGCAGCACCTCGTCCAACAGCTCTTCAGTGCTGATTCTGGCACAGGAGAATCCCCTGGGAGGGCTCAGCAGCTCTGCACTATCGCCTGTCCCTCAAGGCAGACTAAGGATAAACTGGGCAGGTACAGACCCCTCACTCACCCTGTGATGGGAACAGAAGCAGGACAAGCATCACAGACAAGCAGGATGCTTCTCCAGAGCAATTCAGGGAAGTTGCAATGAGTCACTTCGAATCACAGAAGAGAAAAAAACCCCACATGTAAGTATAAAGAAGTCAAATGGATTGATTGCATCATCTTCATAATAGGAATCTCAGATTAAAGCACCTCACCTGCTGCTTCAGGAACACTGTACAGCCCTCCAGGCATCAGAGCTGGCTATTTTGAATGCACAACATGTACAATTGATAGGAGAATAAACCTGAATCATGCTGGATGCTGTTGTTAAAACAGTTAGGAGAAAATGCAGTCATCTGCCACAGAAAACCACATCGTAAAACTGGAGATGAAGCCTGCCAGGATGGATTTAGCTGAATTTATGCAGGGCCTGTCAGTGATGTGGTACTGTCCAAAAAAAGTAAACAATATACTTGATTGCTAGAGGAAGGACCAAAGATCAGCTGAAGTTCACAGAGGAGCCTGTGGGTTTCCACACAGTAGATCAAAGGTGTTCCTGGAATTCACCCCTCCTCTGTATGTTGGAATTTACAATGCGTTTTTCTATTATACTTCATGCTTTACAACTAAGTACCAAAATTCATATTGCGGTTTGGGCCTTGAAATTCTCACAAAGGTTTTAGTTCTGGCATAGCCTCCGTGCTCCAGGTGCCCCCTCTACCACTGCCCAGTGATGCCCAGGGAAGTAACACTGCCTCAAGCATGGGCAGCCCATTCTCCCCAGCCACACAATGAATGCCCCAGCCAGCGCCTGGCTGGTTGTCAGAGGTTGGCAGGAGAGAGGTTAGAGTCCATTCTCAGCTATTCTGTCACCTTTACGTGGTGACACAACCCTATGGACCTCTTTCATGCTGCAGACAGGAGATCCTGCCACCTGAGACACTCAGCACCTAATGCACCAAGTCTCACTGAAAGTGTCTGTGGGACAGTGTCTTCATAGATTAATTCTTGAAAGAACCTGAAAACTGGTAACTTTCTAATGTCTCAAACCATAAATCAATAAATTCCAGGATATTAAATATGAAATAGGGTAAAAAGAGTGGACTAAATAGCAGTGTCTTATGCAGACAAGTACAGTTGTCTACAGAGACATTCTGAACAAGGCTGGGAAGTTCGATTTAGCTTCTCTTTTAAGTCAGTGGTAAAAGGGGAAACATTAAAGTTTTTCCAGCCATTAGCTGCTTGTTACATGATCACGAAAGAGTTAAGTACTGGAGGCCAGCAGTTTTTCCAGGGTGTTCTGCATTTTTCAGTACTTAGACTGAGAGCCATTGAGCACATCACCACACGAAAACCTCTCTCAGAGCAGAAGCCAGAGCTTGGGCACTGCTGAGCGAGCTGGGGCAGCAGCCAAGCCACGCAGAAAAGGACAAGTCAGGTAACTTCTTACAGCAGCTATTTTTCCGCTTACACTTCTTCTGACTCCAAATAAGCATGTACACCAAAATTCAACAGCACATCTGAGTGCATGGGAGGTCAGGCAGGGAGAGGGAAGGGGGCAGGAGCTGCCCCACAGAAGGGCTGAGTCAGCCGGTGCTGGGATTAGGGTCAGCTGTAATGCAGCCCAGGATGGATAGGCAAAGGTTTGGAACACAAATGCCCAGCCCTACTGCAGCGCAAGGACAATGCGCAGGGAGGAGAGGGGGACAGCAAGCAGCTCCAGGGCAGAAAAACACCCCAAGCAACACAGGATCCCACTCCACCAGTCACAGGCCTGGCCCCACAGCAGCAGAGTTTTGAGTTTCCCCTTACATTCAGAACATCTGGTTCATTATTTTCAATTAAAAATAAGCAAGCTGTACTAGCTCCGTCAAGGACACTGCCCCTCTGACTGCTGCTCTGCACGGCACACTGAGCTGATTTAGAGGGCAAGAGAAACTGGGCTGGGAAACTCAAATGGTTTGGGGGTTTGGCAGTGTGACAAAAGTTCCTGATGAGATGGACGCATGTAATGCCCTTTCCCTTGCTTTTCTCCTCGACTCACACATCTGTAAGCACTTCCTTTTGCATCATCTGGAAGTGACATATGGAAGATGTCAGATTTTAAGTAGAGTCTTGCTGATAATAGACACAGGATGGTTGGTAACCTGGATCTGAAGGGCCAGCTCTCTCTCAGTCCTCTGTGGAGGAATATTCAACACTAATAATAGGTAACAAAAACATGTGGGATTCACCGCTTGGACAGTAATTTACCCATCATTAATAATCACTACTGCATTCTCTGCTAATACAGTGATACTGAGTAACTGACGATGATAAATTGCTGTTGAAATACCTGTGGGAAAAAAAGAAAGAACACAAACCCAAATATTCCATGTATTTTGCTTGTACTAATGTATTCATCACCCTGATTTTACTTGGCTCTGATTTCTGATTATGTACAATCCAAGTGACAAAACGTGTAACAGTAATTAGCAAGTTGCAGACAGCAAAAAAGAAAGGTGCTCCTGTGGGCTTCATGCCTGTCTCTGCTTCCTTTTTGAAGCGTTGAATGGGCTGCGAGTGGTGATTGCTAAGAAGAAAAAGGCAAACAGAGACCAGTACTTACCCAAACTGTGATCAGCACTGCACCACCTCTGTTTAGAGGAAAGATGTATAAGTTTCCCGAGGAAGCTGTCCAGGCCAGCCCACGCTGCTCAGGGCAGAGCTGGGAAGAGAGGCAGGGGACAGGGCTGTCCTTCTCACTGAGCATCACCCACTCCTGGTACCTCCACAGTGCTCGCCCTCGCCTTCTGCAGCAAAATAACACATAAATGCTCTGACTCTGCAGAGCTCTGTGGCAGTCAGTGGAGCTGTGCTGCTCTGCAGCTGCCAACGACATGGAGAGTCACAGTTTTAAAAGCTAAAGGTTAGTGGTACATAGGCCTGACTCTGTTGGTTGCAGCACAAACTCTTATATTTGCAGACAGGTATTGTGCTGTATTCAACCTAAGATGCTTTTTCATTCCACATTACCTCAATCCTTCCCAGCCCAATCCTGTTCTGTTATACGGGCAGGACCCACCATGCCAAGACACAGGAGCATGAACAGCATAGGTTTAAAGTCACATCTTAGCAGTGATTTTGAAAGATGCCTTGAATGCACAGACACAGCCATCTGCTGTGATATGCATATGGATTGAGGGTTCTCTGCACTCTGCCAAAGAGCTCCAGACCTGTGAAGGATTCCTGTGTCAAAGCCTTGGCAAGTCAGAGAATATTCCCATTCATTTTCCTCTCTCCATAAATTGGCCAAAGCCACCTCCTGCAGCTCAGGCCTCAGCAGAGCTCCTGGGCAGCAGGACTATTTCTTTGCAGGATCCTACACGCTCGTAACACTCCGTGCTCTTTCCACTAATGAGGTTGAAAACTCCAGTGACAAGCAAGGATAAAAACCCGTTGATGGTACATGATTTGTTCTGCAGTCCCTGGCTCATGCCCACCTCTGTGTGCCTCTGTTCCAGTCCCACAGGAAATTTGTTGAGTTTGCTCACGAATGGAGTGTCAGTCTGGCCTCAGCTTCTACTGGTGGTGTTGAGGATGCAGAGGTACTTCTGCATCATGACACAGTCTCACCTCTTCCTTCTTTGCCTCAATAGTATATAAAATTGTGCCCTAAAATACATGTTTTGGCATGAGAACAAGGGCAGATATCAAAATAGTTGCATACTATTTAATAAAAGATTTAAAATTAAACCGCTATCTGTCTACAACGGTAATTTCCTCCTTGCATTTAAAATTTAACCTGAAGCAGAGTTATTTTGGCTTTCTTTTTAATGATTTTGTGGAGAGTGAAAGAAATAAGCTTGAGGGTCACTACACTATAGCTGTGCAGGATGCCCCCTCTCCCAGGGTGTTTTCCCTAAAGCTATAAAATAAATAAATACAAACCTTAGGATCAGCAGCAAGAAGGTGTTCTGGAAGATCAGACCAAGGTCCCAGGACAGGGACAGCAGAGGCCACTGCCGAAAATGCAGCTGGCATAAAAAAACAGGTGCCAGAGGGTGTTTGTTGGTAAGCAGCTGAACATTATTACAAGGCCCTGCTTGCCTCATTCAGGTCTCAGTTACACAGGACAGCAATTCCAGGAGCTGATGGGATATTCATCTCTGCAACTGAATGGAGTTTCCTCGCTCCAGTGCTGACTATCACCCACTTGTCACCCAGGACTGTAGAGCTTCAGAGCACAAAAACCATCACTCTGGCAAAGCAAGTGGCTCCTGCTCTTCAGGGCCATAGGGATGCCATGTCCAGGAGCCCAGATACACTTCTAAACACCTTTTCAGTTCTCATACTTGCTCCTCTTTTAGGATATTATTAGCAGAACTCAGCTAAATACTTCCCCCTCAATCAGAGAGAATAATTTGGTGGTGGCACCACCCCACAGCCCTGTGTTAGAAATTGATGCAGTGAGGAGGAGGATGGCAGAGCTGGAAAAAGGGACGGGGGGATGCAGACAGACAAGTAAGAAGCCTCTTACCATTTCAAAGCGAGGTTCTGCTGTACAAGAGGACACAACATGGGAGTGTGGGTGCTTCACATTGCCTGCTGTGGTACCAGGGTGGATTCTCTCCCCACGAAGGCATGCAGAAGCTCTAGCAGCAGCAGAGAGTTAAACAGAAGTTTTCCAGGCTTACATACCATTACCACTGGTGAAAGTAATACCACATGAACTTAGGTAGCAATTAAAAATCTCCCTTCCCAACTGCCCTTGGCCATACGTGGGGCTTCCCAGTGACTGTGCTTAGTGGCACATCCACAGCAACCACAACCACTGACACTGTGCTTTAAACTTGCAGATGTCGCTGATGTCACTGATGTCAGCAGCACGCGCTGAAGGACCTTCCCTGCCTGGGCATCTGAGAGCACACACCGTCAGGCAAATAAGCACCTGGAAAGGTATTTAGAGGGAAGCACATTTTAAAGCTGTTTTCTTGACTACTGGCATTCTGCTGCCTTTAAAAAAAACCAAAGTGCTTCTTACCCTACAGAGGGATCTGAGAGCAGGATGAGCAAGAGTGGCAGGGCATAGCAAGCATTTATTTTTAAATACATTGCAAGTTTTGTCTGTGTTTGGAGGAGGAGGCATGCCTGGCAGACAGCAGAACAGGAACCACACTGGGGAAAGAGAACAACGTTCCATTTAGGTAGGAGGAGATAGAAAGGAGGAAAAATCTGGACTTTCTGCAGTTTGAAGGTGCTTGGCCCAGAAACTATAAGCCTGAGAACAAGAAAACACTAATTACTTTTTTAAATGCTTATTTCAAAGTATTTGTCATCACAAATCACCCAACATATTTATACTAAACTGCTTTTCTTTTGTTGGAGACTTGATATTTAAAATGCTAATTGGAGACTAAAGAATAGTCCAAAAGAAACAGATTTGCTAGCATTTCTGTCATACTCAGATTATACCTTTGAAAGTTTGGGTTTCTGGGGTGTTTTGTCTTTTTTTCTCTAAAAAGAAAATAGGAAATTGCTGACATTTTCATTGCTGAAACTCTATTTCCTCTGAACATCTTCCCATGCCTCACCTCCCCGTTATAAAGAAAAAGAGAAAGATTTGCAAGTTTGAGAATCTGGCTTTTCAATGTCCAGGTTGGAAGGATTTCAAAAGGCTTCCAACTTAAAAAAAAAAAAAACAAAAACAAAAACAAAAAAAAACGGTGATGCCCAAAAATCACATTGACCTAAGCTGCAGGCTTTGGCTTTCAGAAGGATTGTCTGCACTCCCTCTGCCTTCGCTAGTGGTAGAAACATCAGTAGTTTTTACAAAGAGTGCACCAAGAAACAAAGCTTTATGGAATAATCTAACTTAAAAGCAGAAAGGGTGGGAGGTCTGACACACGAAGCCATGTTGTGAGCTGCTCCTGTAGCTGTCCAAGTGTGGTGGAAGAGCAACACTGGGGCAGGCAAAGCGCCCAGAGGCAGAGGCTGCTTCACCGACCGCAGCCTGGAAAACTTTTCTATCTAAAACTTTAATTTCTAATTTGTTATGACCTCTGCTTAATGGCAGTTAGATTTATGCACACCGCAGCTCCTAATGCATTTTTGCAATTGTAATTTACTCGTTTTTCAGCTGACCTACTTCCAGTCAGGCTTGGTATTAAAGAAATCGTGCACAGAACTTGTAGTGCCTTTTGAGATGTGCTAAACGCTTATTTATGTATGCCCCCTGAAAAGCAAGAAAGGGAAACCTGATAGCATTTGACTTTAATCTAAGTCCTGAGGAGGTTGGAGCTGAGCTGCCATGCAAGGCAGCACGCTCTGACTGGTGGCCCTATGTGGTGGAGCATCTGACCCCCTGCACCCAGCCAGCTCCTTCCCTGCTCTCAGGCCTCCCAGGTAGCTGCAGCCACCAGCTCCCTTGTGCTTTCTGCATCCAAACCTTCACTTCCAGGTGCTTGTAAAACTGCACAATTGAAATCAATCACCTTGAGATTTTTCTCTTTTTTCCAAGCCAAGTGTTTCCCTGAGGCTGAGTTTGTCTAAGAAGATTTTAGTGGAAATCTTCGCATCAGGAATGGGAAGGAAAAGGAAGACTCCTCATTTTGACTCAGTGAAAATCTGACAAAAATTTATCCAGATGTGGAGCAGTGCTTTGACATCAGGGAGGGCTGGTCTCAGCAGCCTTTGGTGTGTCTGTGAGTATCTGCCTCAATTTTGGATCGTGTCCTGTGCCATTGCAGAGAGACACAGCCACAGCACTGTGGGACTGGGGATGAAATGGGGAGAGACGGGGAGTTGGGGGAGAAGATAGGGATGCAGAATTTAGAAGGAAAGCAGCACAGCACTATCAGCTGGGACAAGCAGGGTTGAAAGGAGCCATCCCCGCTGCAAATCTCCCCGAAGACAGAGCTGGTTTCTGAAACTGGCTGTCTTGGCAGCTGCCCATGGCATCGGAGGGAGAAGTATGCACCCCATCCCTACAGGAGAAACACTGGGAGCCTTCTGCTGCTGCTTATCCCAGTCCTCTAGAGGACGGTGAGAAGAAACAAAATACACGGAGCATATAAACTGCATTTCAGACTGTTTGTGCCTGAGCAACACCCTGGGAAGGGAAGTGCGAGCTGAGGAGCCTCTGTGGAGCCTGGAGCTGGAGCAGAGCCTGCTGGACCCTGCCGTGGAAACTCGGCTCAGCCTCTCCTGAGCCACAGGCTCTCTCTGGCTTCTGCCCGGCGCTGGCAGCAGAGCAGCATTGGCTCAGGGCTGGGAAGTGAGGCCCGGAGCACGTGCTCACTCCCCCGTTGGACTTTCCATCTGCACGGAGGGAGCTCTGCCGGTGCTTGGCATCGCCGGCTCCCGTTTGCAGCAGCCACGAACTGGGAGCTCTTGAGCAGGGAGGGAGCTTTGTTCAACTCTTACTTGAAGGATGTTCAAAGCCTGCAGGCAGGCAGCCCAGCAGCGAGCGAAGGGAGGAACCTGGCCCTTCGGCAGGGCTGTGCTCTCCTGCAAGCACAGCAAGCCCTGCTGCTTGTGGCAGGCTTCACCAGGGAGGTGATGGCAGGTCATTTTGGTATCCTCCTGCACGTTGTGTCCGTGTCCCTCAGCTCTTCTGGCTTTTACTTGAAGCACAAAAAATGAGGTAAAACTGCCAGGGGCATCCAAGGTCACAGCCTGTATGAGGTCCTACAGCTGCGTCCGAAGCCCCAGTGTGCTCACAGCACTTCAGTCCTTTTATGCTGAGCATGGAAATAATTCCACTAACAGACTTAGGGACCTGTACACACCCAGACTTACTCTGAGCAGAGCCTGCTGCCTGCCTGCAAAAGCAGCTCCGTGCACGTGATTTAATCCAGGGGATACCCCAGTGTAAATCTGGAAAGCGCTGGCCCTGAAGCATCAGGGCAATCAGGTTCCTGTCACAGCCCTGACAGATGGCAGATTTCCACTTTGCTGACCACTACTGCTTAGGACTCGTGAAGACCAGGGATCTCTTGTGCATTGAATCTGGACAGGAATGTGGGGGACAGGAAATAGTTTTTTCAAATACATTAATGGCAATAGGCACTGTAGGAATATCACTGGCCTGTTACAGGACGAGGATGGTCACCTCACAAACAGGGACAGAGACAAGGCAGAGATGTTTAATGCTTTCTTTGCCTCTGTCTTCAACATGGACGGTTGACAGAGGGGGTCTCTGTGCCCTGAGCTGGAGCACCATGACTGCGAGAAGCATCAACTCCCAGTTGACTGTGAACTTGTGTGGGATCTGCTGCTCCAGCTGAATTCCTACAAATCTATGGGGCCTTGTGGGATTCATCGAAGAATCCTCAATGAACTGCTGATGTCACCGCAAAACCTCTCTTGATGATCTTTGAGCACTTCTAGGAGTCTGGAGAAGTCCCAGCTCACTGGAAGCTGGTGAACATTATCCCAATTTTCAAGAAGGGCAAGAAGGAGGACCCTGGAAAGTGCAGGCCTGTGAGTCTCACTTCAGTGCCTGGTAAAGTTATGAAGGTCATTCTGGGAGGTTTTGAAAAGCACATGAAAGACAGCGCTGCCATCAGTCACAGCCAACACGGCTTCAGGAGAGGAAAGTCCTGCTTATCCAACCTGACTTCCTTTTATGACTGGGTAACCCAAGGTAACCTTCTCTTGATCGGGGAAGCCAGTTGATGTAATCTTTTGGATTTCAGTAAAGCTTTCGATACTGTCTCTCACAGGATCCTTCTGGACAAAATGTCCAGCACACGGCTGGATAAACACATCATGTGGTGGGTGAGCAATTGGCACATGGGTCGAGCACAGAGAGTGACAGTGAATGGGGTGACATCAGACTGGCCATTTGTCACTCGTGGGGATCCACAGGGCTCCATCTTAAGCCCTGTGCTCTGCAACATCTTCATGAATGACTTGGATGCAGGACTGGAGTGGATACTGAGCAAGTCTGTGGATGACACAAAACTGGGAGGAGCTGTTCCCTCCCTGGAAGGCAGGGAGCTCCTGGATGGCCATGCTTCAACTGTGGCAAGTCAAAAATCACAGCAAATAAAGCTCATCTGCAATAAGCAAGAATGTTGTGCAACAGTCTGTGTATGGTTCTAAACAAAGAAGATGTTGTCAGGTTTTTGTTTATGGGGTATTAACGTGGGAAAGCAGTTTAACATTGACATAACTACCCCAAAAACATTTTGTTTACTTCTCCAATCAAACAATATTTATATCAAAACTAATTTATTACAAACCCCATCGCAAAACCATAATTCTCAAAAGACATAACCTGCCAAATTATTTTCAGAGAAGCTGCTATGGCTGCAACCAGCTACACCTCCAGCACAAGCCAGCGAGCTGTGGATGAAAACCTGCAAGCACATTCCCAGCTGCCTCTGAAATGCCAATGGGTCCCGTGGATGATGAACCAAGTGCAGGACACAGATACCTGTTAGAGTTTCAGGCACAGAATGCACAGTAGCAAAGGACTCACCCCATAATTCCCAGCACTAAGCAGTGAAGCTCTGCTTCAGTAACCTGGGGCACGCAAGGCATCCGTGTATTACTGAGCGGGGAAATGCCAGCGGTGTTTGCCTACAGGGTCTTCTCAGGGAGGGAAGAAGCATCTGAACAGAGCTGGGAGACAAAAAGCTTACCTCTGAGATCAGAGACACCAAAGAAGGCAGAGCAGCTGCTTCTTGTTCAAGTGGCTCAAGAGGCTCCGCAGCATCCTGTCCCGTTCCAGGCTGCAGCCAAAGGTAGGCAGGTTCCTCAAAAGGCACAGAGAAAGCCGTGGAGTGGTGGGACTTTGTCAAACAGAGGGCTGCAGGGAACTCCTGCCCAGTGGAGTGCTGGTAGAGAGACTTAAAAATCATTACTATAAGCTCACGTAATTCCACTTTTAATCAAATGACAATTTACGTGTAAATTCCGCTTCACAGACTTTGAAAAACATTGATATAATGTACACTGCTATTAAAACCTCACCCTCAAAAAAGATCATTCCCACAGTTGCCATTTAACAGGACAGGAAAAAAATGAGTACAGTTCAGAATTTAGGCAGATATTTCATCTTTTCCTTCAAAAAAAAAAAGAATTTCATATAATATTAGAATCTTATATAGTAGTTACAGAGCCCCAAAAGGGAAAGTATGGCAGATAAAGTACACAGATATTTAAGCCTGATTTTTTCCTTCTGGAAGATAAACCTACACCATGAATATTCTGCTAATAGTCTTTCTTGAGTAATGTGTTTAAAAACAATTGCTTTGAAACCATATTTCCTGTGAAGTTTTAGGGACCTGATTTGCTCCTTACTGACAAAGATGTGAAAGTTGGACTAATGACAGGAACATCAAGAGAGTTGAAATGCATTAGCATGAAATTCACATCAAATGTAAGGAGAAAAGCGAAATAAATCCACCCAGAAGTTTCAGAGCTCCAGTTAAAGCCAAGTCATTCAAAGCCCAGCCAGCACAGGATGCGCTGTTAGCTGTAGAGATGATAGGCCACTTCATCAGCTGGTGTATCATAGCAGACATGATGAGCTGGCTCATTATTCTTGCTAAATTATGCATGCATGATGTGGGGGGAGGGGGGTCAGGATTGAAATCAGAAATCATTCCAGTTCATCGTGTGCCAGATCACTGAAAAAGCTTCAGTAGCTCCTGCTGGCAGGCAGGCAGGCAGCACACAGGCTGTGCAGGCAGGCTTTACCTCTACACAGATATTTCCATTTCACCTGTGATTGCCCTGCTGGTTGGTGGTAGGGAAGGATGAGAATGCAGCATCGGTGTCTTCCATAGCGAGCTGGAAAATTAGAAAGTCTTCAGTATAAATTTCACATTATCACGATGATCCAGGACTAATCAGAAATGACCAAACGCTCTGGGGCCCAGCAAAGTGCAATCCCTCCCTCCCAGCAGGACAATTGCTGCCTGCACCCAGCCAGGTACAAGGGGGAGGAGGACTGAAATCTCCTGTCATTTTGCATTTTCACATCAAAGTGTGAGAAGCAAAGGCACACAGGAAGGCGAGGCTGGCTCCTCCTCTGCACAACCATAGTGGAATGTTGGGAAAGCTTCAAAGATGTGCGCTAGAGGGACTAAACCAAACAACCCATATATTTTATTCATATATATGGTGTTGCTCTGACATATAAAAATGCGTAAGTATTCAAAACCTTGAAACATTCCGAAAGATAGGCTTTTGCTTCCCACCCGTCCCTACCTTCATGCTGAGGGATGCAGAGATTTTCATACTGAACTGGATATTCCAGTTCCTCTGAAGATCTGCCCAAAATAGATTTCAGGGCATTTGCTTATTTTAATTCATATGCAAGCCCATCCCACAATGGGAATTCTTCCTTTTGGAGGTGGCTTATCTGGTGGCTGGGTGTTTAGTCTTAAAAGGTCTGGCATGCAGTGGCTCCCAGCAGACCACCCAGCAGAGGCAGGCACCCCAGGTGCTGTGAGCAGGCTGGCTGGCAGGTCACAGGAGCTAGTGGAAAGTAATTTTGATACTTACCATCCTTTTTGCCAGCCCAACACGGTGCTGGAGAACTTGGTTTGCAAGCAGGTCTGTGTGGCACGGCTAGAGAAAGCGCTCAGAGCTGCTGGCGCTGGGCAAGCTGGGCTGGCCATGGGCTCACCCAGCAGCAGTGCCCGTCTCATGGGATGTCTGCAGCCAAAGCAGGGGCTCCCTCGGCCTCTGGGAAACCTGCCAGCAGCCCCCGGAGCTCTGCTCACCCCTTGGGGATCCGGGACAGCAGCTGAGTGCTCTTTATCAGTGCTGGAAAGATTCAACAGGATGAGAGCAGAATAACAAAAGCTCTGAGACGTGATTTATGGAGAAAGAAGTAAACTAGTACTAGTTTCCAATGGCATTTACGTTTCAGAGGCCAGCCAAGACTTCATTAAAAAAAACCCAAAAACCCTACTTCACTGAAATGTTCTTTCCTACAGGGACTTCTCTGTGTTGTGCTTAGGCAGTGCTATAACAATAAACAGGCATCCTTGCCTTAAGGGACTGCAGATACTGCCAAAGCAGGCAACATTTTAAACCTACAATAACCTTTCACTAATTGCAGAAGTCAAGCCAGACAGTCCAAACAGGCATAGAGCTGGGAGAGCACTTCAAGGAACAGTGACACAGCACGGGCTTTTATACAGGCACTACTGCCAAGTGGCTTACAGGGAAACTTTCACATCGCCCTAAAGTCCAGAAACTGCCTTCCAAAAAGAATAGCTGGCTCCTCGAGTGCCCATACAGATAACAGTTTGTGAAATGAAGCCAATATGTGACTTCCCAGCCTCCCCAGCAAATGGTGGGCACCAAGAGGAACAGGGAGATGCACCCCCTGACAGGGAGACAAATGCTTCTGCACTGAGCCCCGGGGGATGACTGGGGAGAACCTGCTTCACATGAAGGGAAGCCTGTTGACCACACAGCACACATGCTGAGAAGTATGAAAAGCTATGCCAAGAAGGCAAACGATTCTTTCTAATCAATCCTCCCCCTCTTCAGGGAGCCAAGGGTAGCAGAGAGCTGCGATGTGCTGGGGGAGCTGCTGAGCTCTGCTCATTAGTTGCTCATTGCTTTTCACTGATGAAGATCAATGGTAGTTCTCTGAGCATCAGCCCTGTTGCTGGGTTAGTGGACTGATGGCTCCAGTACAGCCACTGCAATATTTCAGGGGAGTCAGAAAGCACATTCCTACTGAATGATCCAAACAGGGGCATTAATGCAGGTGCTTTTGACAGAGACCAGGAGCTGGCAGTGGTCATTGCCTAAGGCCATGTGGCTGGGAGGAAACCTGGGCTGCCTTCAGGGGCCGTGCAGTAGCACTGAGGTGAGACCATGGCACAAAGTCCAACCCACTCCAAGCCTTCACAACGCCTTTGTGGAGCTGTGAACCAAGGCCCTTTTACCTGGCTCACATCCTAGAGTGGCTCAGGCAGTTTATTTTAAATTGAGTCAATTTTAAGAGTTATTGTTTATGAGCCAAGAGGAGTTCATTTTAAAACCTACATTGTTTTGATTTTTTTTTTAAATAAATTAAGAGTGCCATCCCCCCAGCCTGGTCCACAACACTTTCCCTGGAGATGCTCAATTGAAAGGATCTGGAACTCATCACTGTACCATCTGCCTCTCCCTGAGAGGTGATCAATCATCCTGAAAGTTTAAACACCCACAGTGCCTTAATCTGTTATAGTGTTCAAATCCACCTATTTTAAACAGTGAAAGGGAGGACATGCTGTCCCCTCATGGCACAGCAGTCAAGCCCCAGCTTCCACGCCTGCCAAGCTATAAAACACCAACATTTCCTAATTTTTACAGACAGGGAACCTTCTGCTTAGGATAGACACAGAGACAGAAGAGCTGCGTTTGACAGCAGCTTGTACACCACCCCGTAACAGGGCTGAGGGAGTAGTGCATCCCAACACATGGGCCTGAGGAAGGATGAGAACGCCCCAAACTTTCTGCCCACACACAGAAACTTTGCCTGGAAATAGAGAAGAACAACACTAACGACTCATCCTACCACGGTTAACACTGGGGTTGCACAAAGGACTCCTCCTCTATAGGACACAGGTAAATCCAGAAGTCAGTGGAAACCAAAGAGACACTGATGGCTCCATTCCCCTCTTCTAGGAGCAGTGCAAGGCTGGGCCAGAACTACAAGACAGCTTTATCCATCCCAGAGGAACAATGATCAATCCACAGATCGAGTAGATGGAAACTAATTTTCCTTGGGCTGTCTTCAAGCTTTGATATTGCCCATTGTGGGTGTTTTGGCTCACATGGAATCACTGCCTGAGAACAGGATTGACCCCCAGTGCTACTGAGGTTCGCTTTCCTCTGCCCTGCGTGGCTCAGTGCACACGTTGGGTGCTGCCAGGGAAGGTGGCAGAGGCCACAGTTCTGATCCTCTTGGTTCCCTGCTGCCTGGTACAGCCCACCATTTCCAAGAGGCATCACTTTCAGGGATGGGGCTGTACAGAGACCAAGGGACCTGAAAGAGCCTGCCAGGAGAGCAACAGCCAGCCTTTCAAATCCTGCTGGCATGTCTGTCAACAGCAGCACATTGCTTCTATAGTTTGGACTTGGGATGCACTGGTGGAAGCCATCAGTGCAGGCACTGTTACATGAAATAGTGGGGGGGAAATGGTACAAAGTATTTACTATCATTTCAGTTCCAAGCAGATGAGTAGGCAGACTATTAAGAGAGTTCAAGTGAGTGTAAGATTTCTTATAACTACCTGGGATGAGACATGCTGTCATCACTGGCTTAGAACAAGTCCTGATCAAAAAAATCACTGTTTGTCAAGATTGGCAAAAAATTGTTTGTTTTCTTGGACAAGAACACCAGGTACTCCACAAATTTGTGATTCATTCTTCACCATGAAGCTCTCCACCCCAAGTTTGTCTAACAGACAGCTATTTGTTGACCTCCTAAACCTTCCCCTTAGCTTACCTGAAGACACTAGCCAGCTTCATTGTTCTGATCTTCATCTACAAGGAGAAACACATGGAGCAGCTGAGGGCTCTGTGTGGGGGCCCCAGCTTGTCTGGGGTCTCTGTGGAGTGGTTGGACTAAAACTAGGAACTTCTGCACACCATCAGAGTGATATGCACGGAAGGAGAGACTGTGACACCAGAACGGAAGCCCAGTCTCTAAAGTGCTGAGTTATTGTTATTTGACATGCACAGTCTGTGTGTCCAATTAAGAATTATTTACGTCTAGAGAAACCAGTGGTCCGTGGGCATGTGTCGATACTGAGGTCTATATAAACCACACTTTCTGATATAATAAAGGTTCCTGTTCCTGAAGAAGGCATGTTGTGTTTTGACCTATCCCGACTGCACAGTGACAGTTCTGCTCATCACAATTCAAGCTCCTGTAAGTGGCTCTCCTGTGTTGGAAATGTGCTATAGCTATGCAGGTTCCAATTCTAGAAAACAGATGGAAATTCCCCAAAATTGTCTCTGTTAGAGCTTAATAGAAAAGGAAGTAATTTATGGTACTGTTTGGTGTGCATAACCAGTATCTAAGAGTTTAAGGACTCCCTAGAGGGGTGAAGAATAATTCTGGCACACTTACAGACAAGTCGTCCCTGACACTGCTGAGCCTTGTTATGATAGAGGGCAAAAGATGAGCATGGGGTGGCCAGGGGAAGAATAGAATAAAGTGGAAGTATTTGCGGATTTACTGGATGAGTATGTGAATTACAGGATTTAGGGAAATTTTAGGCATTGAAGTTTTGTTCTACAACATCCTGGGTTTTCAGTGCGGATGTCCAGGAGGCACCTACACGTTGAACAATTGCCAAAGGGACACCAAGCCATACTATCACTACAAAGAGTCAGGCTCCCAGGAGCCACCATGGGATATGTGAAAATGGAATAAATCTTACAAATGCCCTCCATTTATGGGTTAAAAGAGAAATTTCCCTGACAAGCTCTGTGACCAAGCCAATTGTGCTGTACTGCTGACTACAGGGCAACTAAGGAATGCAAGGAAATGTCTGAACAGACCTTTTCAGTCTCAATCCAGCTGAGGCTGTCTCAGTCCTGGCCAGTTGACAGACCAGACTATAACAGAGATGAATCCAAGTCTGTATATGGACCCTTCTTCAGAGCTACTTCACTAGTCAGAGCATTGCTGGGTGAAAAAGAATTTCTGGAAACACTCACCTGTGTGATAACGCATTTTCACTGGGAGCCAAAGACGACCATCATCCCTGTGCCTCTGGCCAGCCAGCTCCACTCTTCTTCATTTGAAATCAGAAGGACAGTCCACAGGACTCTGCTGCCTCTCTGCACTTCACCTGCAGGCCCACAAAGACTTGTCTTGGAGACAGCTTTCTTGTAGAAAAGGGTTTTCCTGAGTTAGCAAAGCCACATGAGGATCCGCCAAGACTGATAGTTAAAAACTATGGCAAATCATAAATCAAGTAAAAATATAGTTAAAACACATACCTTGGGAAAGAGCACTAGGGCCCAAAATTTAATTTTCTTTAAGTCAGCACAGAGTATCATTGGCTAGTGTCTGAAACACAGTGGTGCCCACTGAGATTTGTCTGGAGAAGAGAGGGAGAGAAAAGTGTTCAAGGCATAACACAAGCAGTGTGAGCTCAGTTGTTTTAATTCTCTCCATCCTCACCCCCATGTTTCACTCCAGTGTCACTCACAACACTCGGTTTTTACCCATGTCTACATCTGACACACTTTCAAAGCCCAGAAGTGAACAGCATTCAGAACACAGTGAGAGCTGCTTGAAAACAGCTTTACGATATTTATACAAACAACCTCAGGGCTTTGAAAACATCTCAAAGCCCCCGTGTCCCACAGAGGCCCTCCATCATAGGCATGAGCTTTGAGTTTGGCCTGGAGCACAGGAAAAGCCTGAACTGGTGAAACAGAGGTTAGTCAGATTTGACTAAACATCTGGTCATCATCAGTGTGGAGAGCAGCACTCCGAGGTGGGCGTTTATGGTACTGACCCTGAACAATTGCCATTTCTTACAAAATGGACAGTGTACAAGCTTGTTGCGTACGAGGCTGTTTATTGGATTCTGTTACTGTTTCCATCGCTTTCCTTTCCCAACACCCATCTTGCAGAAGAAGCACTAATCGCATCCAGCAGACACCTACCACGTCCTTGACTCTGTCAGCAGCAGTGGCACTGTGATCTGCTGCACAGAAACAGCTCCACCACGGGCTGGGAGCCCCTCCTGCCGCTGATCCTGGTCAGTCTGGGCTGTTTGCAGCTCCATCGGATCAAAACCAATACCCAGTTCCAGTTACAATGATAATGCTTACGGAGTTTGCAATTCTAAAGAAAACGTAGGCCAGCAATTGCGTACTTGACTCTGGCAGCAGGGACTCCCTAACATCCCCTGAATCCCGGCTGCTTTCGTCAGAGGTGCCTTCTTTGAGGCAGCCAAGCTGGAAAAATGTTGTCCAGAAATGTGTGAATTAGTCAGTAACTCTGTGAGTAACAGGAAGGGAGGTCTCACAACCCAGATGACTGCTGCCTCATCACACGCGCTGCAGGGCTCCACAGAAAATGTTCAGAGCATTATTCATCCTGCCACTCACCAGAGATGCATGTTTCCCCTGAAGGCTCGGGGGGACAGTGTCCATCTCTGTGCTGTCTGTGCAAGTCCCCACGCTGAGGAGCCCTCAAATACAGCTATGGGACAAATGGGGAATGGGAGCTATACCATGCTGTGTCACCACACATTCCCAAAGCACACAGGAAGGAGAGCTTTCTCTTCCTTGGAGACAGAGAGGAGATTATTTAACGTAGCTGCATGGGCTGACCCCCCAAAATCTAGCTGTTCTCAATAAGACAGCAACCCCACCAGTGGCTGGCGTGTACCTGCTCTGTCATGGTCTCCAGGTGCGCTCAGCCCATGTCAACATTTCTGCAGGGCAGAGAGCCCTACGTGACACCGGCCATGGATTCCTCAGCTGTGGAGAGGTCTGTAGATGCCAGCAGAGCCCTCCATCAGACCTTGTTTGGGGAACTGCATGGTGCTGGCCTCACTACCCCACACAGACCAGAAGAGCCAGCCACAGCCAGACCTCACAGAGCTTCTCTTTGTCCCTTAAGAGCCTTTTTGTGCACACCAAGGTCCTTCACACACTGCACTGAGCTTGATGGGATTCAGAACAGAAATACTTGAGCATGGACCTTCCTGAAGGAAGGTCGCAGCGCCAGGTTGTTTCTCTGTGCTCAAACAATTGGGTTAATAAAACAAAATAAGCTCTCAGAATAAAAAGGACTAAAAACATCAGGGGTTTTGCCAGAAATAGTAGATCCATGTACAGGGTTTGACCCTTCTTTTGCTGAACACACAGAAAACAACTGCATAGTCAAGCAAAACTATATGGTAAATTGGATCAGGATGATTCTGACCATGTTTGTGGGTTCCCAAGATCCTTTCTTCAGATGGATAATAAGCAAATTAATATAAAAGTGTTATAAAGTTGATATGCATCAATTTATAGGGGGGCTTTTATGCCTCTAGGTAAACACTTTGTAGGTTGCTTTGTTTAAAAGAGCATAAGACAGAGAAAAGGAGCATTTCCACAGCACAGTGCAAGGCTCACCACTGTCTGTAGATTAAATCCAATACAAAAATAAATCAAATACAGTAAAAATTAAGTCATGCTGACAACTTAGTATTTTATTCAACAATGTTCTAAGAATAATTCAGTAGGAATGACAAAATACCAAGTTTATACCTGTTCAGCACTAGACACTAAAACTTCAGTATAAACACATCATAGAGCAACATCACCAGCAAGTCAAAGCCTCATTAAATGAAGAACTTCACAGACACACAGCAGAAGACCCTGTTTTTGCCAAGAGAGGTCACACTGACAAAAGAATACAAACTCGGCTGATTTAGGCAAAAATGTCACCTATAGCACGTCCCAATTAAACCAGATATCTCCACCCAAGGTTCTTCTGCCACTGCCCTTGCCCTAAGCTGCTGAATATCCCATAATTCTGATTTGGAGGTAATGACCATCACTCTCTGACTGTGGGCTAAACAAAGCACTATTTGTTTACCTTCTATGTAACCCAGAGGAGGGTTTAAAAGGTGCACCAGTACCTCATTTAACATTTCCATCCCTCAGCTGTCTGCCTGCATGGAGGGCCTGTTCCAGCTTCCCTGCTTGAGTGCGATCCCTGTGGAGCACTCCGCTGCAGGCAGCTCTCCTGGGGAGCTCCTCCATGAGGAGCAGCAGGAACCACTGGCTGCTGCTGGCAGCAGAGGTTTCTGAAAGGTGATGGGCCAAATTCAGTTGTTGTTGCTGAGATTGTGCCACTGAGATCTTATCACTCTGGGAAACACACATGGAAGAGATTTAAACAACCACAGACACAAGAAGCAGAGCAGAATATTACAGATAAAACTACACCCATTAGAAAAAAAACAGGGCAAAGCCTTGTCTCTCCATAAATACAAAGCCTGCACTCATGTCCTTTGCATTCAAGTCCTATAGAGGAGGGATGGCCTGTCGGCCAGTGAGACTAGCAAAGGGCATAGGCAAGAGAGAAGTGGTGACTTTAGGCTATCACTGAAAACTCCTAATGATTATTTACACAACCAACAATCTCCTGAGAACAGAAGTGCTCCAGACCCACCTTTTGGTGCTGTGATGACACAGGCTAAGCCACTTTGAAATGGCATGAGGTACTCCCATGTTTTAACTGGAACACTATGACAACTTTTTAGTTCTTGGCTTCCATTACTCACTCAGGAGCATTTCTTACAGCACTGGGCCACCTTCCAGGCATAACATCTACTAAAGGCACTGAGTATGTCCTAGTTTTTCTCAGAAAACAGCCCCAAGCAGAATGACTACAATGCAGCAAGTGCCGAAGAGAAACAGCAGTGAGGCGGTCAAATACTAATTAAAACCACACTGGGAAAAGAGCAAACCAAAACTACCTAATCCATGACCCCAGGAGAAAGTTACTGTGAGCGACAAACAAAATCAGTTACAGTCATGCTTTGCAGCACCAGCAGACACAACTCTGAAGGGCAACATGAGAGCGGGAGCAGCCTCAATATTCTCAATACCCAGCGCTGCTGGACCAGCATCAGTTTTCTGCCCCCAACATGTAGGAGCCCGGGAATGAGAGTTCCCCACCTTCACACTCATGGGTGGATGTGGGGCTTCCTGCCCACCAGAGCACCTGAGGGATGAGGCAAAGCTACTGCAGTTGTGTGACTTCCAAAAGGCAACATCTACAATACAATGGCTGATGACCTAAACCCATAGGAGATGAGCCCAGCAAAGATATCTTTGGATCCACCTCCCTAGAATCCAAGCCACTTCACAGTACAGAGCTGGAACAGGCACTTCTTGACTAGAGTAAGTGCAGAAATTAAGTGCTGCTAGAAGTTAATTTCCAAGCACTGTTAATGCTCCTGACAAATCAGTACCATCCTCTCTGCAGGATCTTCCAGCAGCCTGTAGTAATAAGCGCCTCCAAAGACAAGGAAGAAAACAAGGACAGTAATAGTTCAATTAACACATATAAAAACATATGGAACATGGAGATAAAAATGTTCATGAATAATTTCTGGTCCCACTATTCACTTCCCTCTGAGATACCCTGTTGTCTCTGAATGCAGAGATTCACCAACAAGTGCCTTAACTGTCGTTTAGCTGGCCTCCAAACTCCTCCTTTAGATGGAAGAAAGATGCACTGAACAGCTCATCATTGCTCCAACCAAGAAGAACTTCTCCATTGTCATCCAAAAGCCCCTTCTGCTCCTGCAGATGCTGAGATTTCCTCCCCTTCCACCCATCACTGACCAGCTTTCACAGAGCCATTCTCAGGCTCCAACATCCCCAATTAAAGGCAACATCATTGTCTCAACACATCTCTGACAAAGAGGATTTATAAAAACTGAAACAGGGAGTGATGGTACAGCACAAGTAAACAGAGAAACCAGCCTGAGTGCCTGAGATCACTGCAGTTTGTATGTATGCCATACATCCGTATTCATCCTCTTCCTAATTGTTCTCATCCTTCTTTCTAAACAATAACGTTTGGGGTTTTTTTCAAAAATCAGAAAGAGTTCCAACCTCTGGATGCCTGTTCAGGTGTAAAGTCTTGGCATGCTGTTGAATTTATGTTAAGCCAGCTCATTACCGCTGAACAATAGCCAGTGAATTGGCTATTGTTCAAAGAAATCACTTATCAAGGCCATGCCCAACAAAAACAAACTGTTAGTGAAAAGTTCTGAAGTGTATGAAAGGAGGATTAAGGAAGAAGGATGTTGTTGCAGTTAATCTGTAAGATTAAGAGATGAGAGATCTGTTTTTTATTAAAGGGACTCTCCCTGTGATGTTAGGCAAGCTGCACAAAATCCCTTTATTTTCATTTCCCTCTGAATAAAACGGGAATAATACTATTTTCCTACTCAGTGGAGAGGTTTAGATCTTCAGCCCTTGTGCTCACATTGCCGACAACCAAAATGTCTGTGAAGCATGAGGTGAAAGAAAAAACAACTCAGCCAGCCACATCTGATTGACTGCATTTTTAAACTCAAATGAATTGACTTTCATCCAACTTCCAAAACCCAAACCAACTACACACCATTAGGCTAAGAATAAGCATGAGAAATGACACTCCGCAGGGTAATTTTCTGGAGAGGCTGGAAGCGCCCGGAGAGGGGCTGGGGACAAGAGCAGCTCCTCGAGCGTGACCAGGCGGCTGTGCCTGTGACAATCTCATTAATTTTGTGTGGCGGCACCGTGTCCCAGGGGTGGCTGGAGCCCGGGGTCTGCTCCGCGCCCCCCACGCTCCTGCCCTCGCACCCACGCGCCCGCTCGGCTCCGAGGCATGACATGGCATTTATACAGACGAGAGCTCCACGGTCCCACAGAGGTCACTGGTTTTTGACCTGCCTCTTTGGAGCAGGCTGGTGCATTGCATCCTGCCCGGACAGACCAACAGCTGGGCGGTCTCCATGCTGGATGAACCAGGGCTTTCTGCGGAAAGGCTGAGCTCAAGGCTGAGCTCTGAGACCTGCGGACCTGCACACCTGGACTGGGAGAGGACAGGACCGTTCTTCTGACACCTTACTGGACTAAAGGACAAACGCATCCAGCACTTCGTTTCCCACATTTCTGGGAAAATGACTGTGCTGCCTCCTACATGCTTTGCAAAAGGATATTGCACAGAGCTGTGCTGCCTCCAGAGCCTGATCCTGCGCTCCGCTGACATGTCGCAGCTGGAGCTGCTACCAACTGCTGTGAGAAATGACTTTCAATCTTGAAAAGGAAAAAAGAAAAAAAAAAGTCAAGCTTGGCAAAGCTTTGTGGTGAATTTCAGTATTTCTCCCACACAACCTCTGCATCAGCAAGGTTATTGTTATTATTATTATTATTACAATTTAAGATTACAGGCAAATAGCTTTTAGAACATACAATGGGTGACTGCATGGGCTTTTAAAAACCTTCCAAGATGTTGACGTTAAAAGGGGCTGTTGCATGCCCATAACATCTCCTTTCCCATTACCATCAGCAACACCGTTTAGTCCTCTGTAAAGTAAAACCACATGCTGGAGCATTAATGATAATGGATGGATAGGCTGAGGCTGCCAACGCGCATTGCTGGGTGTAGGTCAAGCAAGACAGAACACGAAAGAGAAACATATAGAAAAAACTGCTCTCAAATAATCACCCTTCAAGCAGTAACTGTGTATTGAATCAAAACCATGATAAATACTATTGCAGACAAATCCTACCCTGAAGAACAACTGAGAAATCTGACAAGACTCCAGGAGCCCACCCGCTCCCTGCACTGTGGGCTGGCTGCTCTGCCGCTGGCCACCTCCATCTGCCTCTTGGAGGTACAAGTTCTCCATGGTGGGTGTGGAGAGAGAAGACCTCCATTCAACCTTGGCCTTTACTTCCCAAGTATTTTCACTGTCAATACGACTTCCCTCGCAAACAACTCAAACCCAGGTTTTGATGACAAGCCTGCTCTGAGGTTTGTCATTGCTCCTGCCATAAAAGCACAGCAGAACATGAAAAACATAGGAGTCCACCAAACCTCACAGCTACACCAGAATCAAGAAAAGCTCAGATTAAGCGTGGGAAAAGTCCCATCCTGCTCTGGTTTTGATCCAGCTGCAGCAAATCTCGGGGGCACCTCACCAGGCAGAGCTGTGGCAGCCCAGGGGTGCAGGCAGCCCCCACTCTCCCTGCAGAGCACGGCCATGGGAACACTACCCGGCTGGCTCACCACGGATGGCATGAGTCACTGGAGGGATGGAAGTGGTCCACACACTTCCCCAGGCTCTGAGACACGCTCTCATGGATGAAACAGCTGAAAATAAAACCCAGCAGCCACAGAAGTGGGGCGAGGGCTGTGAATCTGCAAGATGGAGGAAAGTGTTTTATGGGTCTTTCATTCCTTCCTCTCCTCCCTTTTACGTTTTAGGCTAAACACTCACAGTTTTCTTTGGGACACAGCTTCCCACATCCTTCATGAGCTGAAGGAGCCCAGGTTGTGCAAGCGGCCGTGACGGCACTGTCTGGTATTGTGGGGGGCTGCTGGCCTGACGTCAGCCCCTGACTTGGCAGCTCCTGCTCTGAAACCTGAATCCCAGGAGCTCCCTGCTCCCAGCTACTATGTGTGCTGCCTCTTGGGTCTCGCTGGCTGCTGCTGCTGGGTTCCTGTGTGCTGCACTCCCCCAGGCAGATGCAGCAGAGACAGGCTGTGCCAGCAGCACCTGCCAACAACAAGGAGGGGCAGGAGCCCTTCCTCATGGCCAGCCTGCCCTGGTGCAAGGACAGGGACCAGCTTCAGCTCCTGCTATGTCCTCCCACCACCATCCCTGCTCCTGACAGCCCCTCCATCTGAGCCTGCCTGCCAAGTTACCACCCCTCTGACACCCACACACCTCCTGCTCTCACCTATGCCTTGGCAGCAATTCTCTTTTTCCAAACTACACCCAGGAACCAAACATAACACAGGGCACAGAAGGAGCACGAAAGCTGTTCAGGATGCCTGCACTGATCATCCACCTTACTGATGCCAGCAAATTGCAAACCAAAGCCAGTTTCAGAATGAGATGTGGCTCAAAACATGGACTGAGGGATCCCTACTGTGGTGGGGGGCCACAGGGACCACATATCCATATCCATAACCAGCACAGTACAAGATAGGGCTTGTCCACATGGCAAGCAGAGCAAGGCAGAGAAAGCCCTTGGTGCTGATGAAGGCAGGCAAAGCCAGTGCACTGACAAAGGAAGAAATTAAATGCTGGGGAGGCTTTTGGCCTGTCATCGCTTAGAACTTGCAAACACAACAGCGGTTATTACCAGAGTTGAACAATGAAACTGGAAAATAGAAGTCTCCACTGAGATAATTGCTCAATCAAAAACAGCTACAAGAATTGAAAAGTCTGCTCTTCCCTACCAGAAAATACTTGGCTTCCTACAGCACATGCCTGTTCTCAGCTGCTTTAACACCTTGCGCCAGGTGCTGCAGAACAAGGTGGCTGAGCATCTTGAGCAGGTGTCAAAGAGCTGCACCTCAGGGTGGCCAAACCTCCACGTTTATGAGAAATCTAAACCTCCTGAAATCTGGTTTCACTCCAGCTTGCAAATAAAACTAACATTTGTGAAATTTCTCATGACACAGAATGACTTTCCCATCTTAAAAGAATATCTGGTAACCATCAGCATAAGGCACTTCTGCAGTCAGCTGTTCCCTCCACAAAGTCCAGTAGCTCTGAATCAAAACAAGATGAAAAACCACAGTGAAACTGTCAGGGAACCTCTGTTCTCACCCTACCCCTTTCCTCTGGTCTCCCAGCTCACACAAACAGCCTGGAAACCCTCTTAGTCTGTCCTAGGTTGAGGCTGTAGATTTTGGGGAGCAGGCAGCCAGTCTGAGAGCCCAGTGCAGTTCTCAGTGTAAAGCCACTGAACCTATGCATGAAAAAAGCTGGTGTCCAAAACACCCTACTGAGGCAGTGGGAACCCAGTAGGACCCTCAGTGGAGCCCAGGCAGTGCCATTCGGTATCTGATCCACTTCTGTTGGTGCCAGAACCAACCTGACCAGCCACCTTTTGTCAACTCAACTCACTTCTGAGGAGTACAGCAACAGTTCTGCGAACTGGCCAGACTGGTAGGAAGCCACATAGGCCACACAACAATCACTGTGCCCGGCAGATAAGGAAGCCCCTAGGAAGTGGAATATCAATGCCATGAAATTTTGTATTCCATCTAAGCACTAGATTTCCTAACACTCATTTACTTCATCCCAGTTGCTTGCATCCACCCCAGTGACCATTACCAGTTTCCACAGGGTTGCATTCAAAGGAAGCTACTCTTGGTGCTGTTCCAAACACATGTGGTCATCCTGTGAGGATGCTTGTATCTAACACAGCCAACAAACAAGGGCAAGACAGGAACATGATCTGCTTGCTTAGATCCACTGCCAGGCTGGAAATAAAACTTCCAGCTGCTGGGATGGCCAAATCATTCCCTTTGTACTCACTGCACACTCAGAATTACATCTCTTGTGTTGTCCTGGGTGTTTCCTTTAATGTAATCTCTTTTTTTAATTGAGAATCCCTGGGGAATTTAAAGCCATTTCTGGGAAAGCAAAAGCAAAAACACAACCCACACTTCCACTCCAGCCATCCACTGTGAAGATTCAAGTTCAAAAAGCAACACATAAACACGATGGCTCAGGTGTCTCTCCAACACCAGCTAGTGAATTAATCACACAGTCACTGATGCTTTGCCAGGCAGGAGAGGGCAGCTGCTCGCACGGGAGGCAGAGCAGAGCATGGCCATGCTCCCTTCCTGGGGCCTGTGGTGTCTGTGCTCCTGGCTGGGAGTGCCGCTGGAGAGGACAGCCTGGCTCACAGAGCACAACAGGCAGCAGTGTTCGCTCAGCCACGGTACCAGCTGGGAGGGGGATCCAAAAGCCAGGCAGGCTCGTGGCCAAAACTCAGGGCAGGTGGCAATTGCTACCACATCCTGCCTGCTCTGCCCCTGACACATGCTCTCCCAGCTCTGCTTCCCACCAACAAAAAGGGAAGAGGAGGTGGTCTTGCACCTCCGTGGTGAGGTGCAAGACCAGCCCATGGGAAGGAGCCAGTGTTTAAGGACAGCAGCTCTGCCCTCAGGACTGACCCACGCTGCTGGTAGGATCCATGAGCTGGTGGGCACACACTGCACCCATAAGACCCAGCGTGCTTGGCCCAGTTCACCGGTAGCCGTGTTCCCAGAGGAACCCGTTTCCAGCAGCTCTCCCAGCACCATGAGGCTGTCCCTCTGCAGCCTCCCCCACTCCCAGCTTTCAAAACTATCAGCACATCACAGCCAGTGACACAAGGGCACAAGGGACACAGTGGAAAAGGGGCTGGGATACCTTGGGTGCCTCATCCTTCCTCCGTCTCTCCTGCCACTCCCAAGGGAGCAGCAGTGAGCCAAACCTTAGACCAGAGGAGGAGAGGGGACTTTCTCCTGTTTCTCCACACCAAGGTGCTGAAACTGCCAACAGGAGGCATGGGGTTACTTCAGAGCAAAGGACATCTTCCACCTCTGGTCAGCTTCAGGGAATTCCACATGCTATTTTCCAGTTTTGAAAAGAGAGGATCAATCTTTCCCAGCTGTGACAGCTAACAGCCCCAGCGGCTCCTGCCTGCTCTGAGCCTACCCAGGCCTGCACCCTATGAGGCTTCTTCTGATGCCGAGATGCTACTTGAGATGATCCCAATTAAAGAAGTGAGGCTGTCACTATTTCAGCTGCACAAGTGAGATGAGAAAACTAATGGTGTCACCGAGTGTCTGCAGGAACAAATTTACAAACCTAATCATCTCCCAGCATAGCCAGGCTGCCAGTGGCTGAAGGAGGGTGATAGGGGAGAAGAAAGCTTTTGGGACTCTTAAAGAATATTAATTCACCCTAACAGGAATCTGATCTGTCTTTGCCTGTAATCAGCAGAGCTGAGATCCTGAACTGGAACATTAATGCAAGTGCTCCATGGGAGATGGAAACCTCTCAAAACCTCTCTCAAATGATGAGAATTAAACATTGGAAGCACAGCACAGCAAACTGCAATGCAGTTGTGGTGTCGGGAGGAGTCTGCTGAAAGGGGAGGTTGAGAAATTCTGTGGAAGATGTGACTGCCTCCTGATAGTGCCCAGGACAACAGACCCATACCGACTCTTTCCCAACACACTCATTTTTTCTTCCAGATACCCTCACAGACTTGGGTTTGATCCCTGTTTCTCTTGTAAAAAATAGGATAAGGGTGCATCCTCTGTGACTAAAGAAGACCAATACATGGGGACAGGAAATAAATCCCTTATTGTAATGGCTGTTGTATTTTGTTATTCTGTATTTCTGCTGTTACGCTTTGCAGGCAGAGGAATATTTCTGATGCTTCTGCTCATTGAGGTACTAAGTATTTGGGATGTTCACCTTGGGATATGGCACTGAAAATGAGGAGCGTTTCCTGAAAATAAAGCTGATTGAAAGCAGCTAACATTGAGAATGGGACAGGTCCAGCTTGCTGCCAAAACCCAGGCTGCAGGCACCCCTGCCTTTGGTAGAAGAGGGGCATGACAGAGTTATCACCCTGAAAAACATACTGCAGGTGGCAGGCAGGTCTTGCAAAAGGCATTTTGTTCTCCCACATAACAATACTATCCATGCTATGTTTGGCACAGGGGTCACAAAGCAGCAGAGCACCTCCACTGCACTGAGCCACCTCAGGGGTCATCCAGCCCTGCGCTGGGAGAGAACCCACAGCCAGCAGGCACTCTGCTGGATGGAAGCACATCGTACTCCAGGTTTCTTACCAAGGCCCAAATGGGGCACTCAGGGCATTCCTGTACATCCTACCCCACCCTCAGGAAGCTCCTGCTGTCCAGTCCCTCTCCCTCAATCCCTGATGTCCCCAAACAAGTGGCATCCTGAGACAGCGTTGTGCCTTCTATACTTACTGCATCAGGGCCCAGAAGACTGAAGGAAAAATGAGTTTTCTCTTCTCTGAGGAAAAAAGAAAGGTCCTGGCAAGCTTTGCATAAAAACACCTACTGGAGAAGGGGCCAAAATCAAAATCCATCAGAAACACGCACAGGTTGGGTAGCTCTGTACCAGCTGAGCCCCCAGCCCTGGCACGTGTGTGCTCCCACTGTGCTCCCGCATGTCCCACAACAGTTGGTCTGTCAGACTGACCTGACTAATACTTGGAGATTTACTCAGCAAACTCCAGCAGCAAGACCCTACATCTTTGCCATGTAGGCCCAAACAGCTGCTGCAAAGCCAGATCTGTCTGCAGGAGGTGTCAGGAGGGATGGGGAGGGAGTTCCAGGCTGCAGGAGGGCAGTGGCCCTTCCTCCCTTAAGCAGTGTCCACACTGTGTGCAAAAGGCGCTGTAGAGAATCCTCTGGATTGCCAACCCATGTGGCATGAGATGGTGTGGGGGGGAGAAGGATGTGTGCCACACACAGAGGGTACCACCAGGAGCCCCAGACCTCTCCTTGGCTTCACTTTGGCTTCAGGAGAATTTCCCCGTTCCTCATTACTAGAGAAAAGCAAAGCCTCAGGGCCTTTGAGCTTCATGATCCACTTTGCAAGGAAAGCACAGAGAGTGCAGCCACGACCTGGAGCGTTCCGTGTGTCCTCCTGCTCCCACTGCCCACCCTGCTCCATCACACAGTCCAAGAGTCATCCTTTGGTGAAAAGGGAGAAGTCATAGCACTTTTTAGCAAAACATCTTTGTAAGAAGCATGACAGTACCCTATCTTAACCTTTCTGTAGACAGAGACACAGTAACAATCTCACATGACATCGCAGAGCTTCGGTGACTGAAGCTGCCAACAAAACAGTAAAACATGCTAAAGAACGCTATTTCCCCATCACTTACATGGCAGATCTCCTTAATTAACTAGTTTGCTGTCAGAGAAAATTAACGAATGAGGCATAAATAAGGTATCTTTGTTATTAGTATCTCTACTGCTTTCTTATGTATCAGGTTAATTTAATGTTAATGAAAGTGAGGATTAAAAGCCTGAATTACTGCAGGGGTGGGGACCTGGACTGAAGAGCCTTACCAGAAGCTCCACAAGGAGCTCAACCCCGTTGAACCACGGCTGGGCTTGGAGACCCGATGCTGCGGGAAGGGAAGGCAAAGCCTGAGGAGGGGAGGGGGGGCGCGGAGGGACCCTGGTTGGGGTGGGCTGCGGGCAGGTCCCACCTCCCTGCGGAGGAGCCAGAGGAGCAAAGATGCCGTTCTCGGGCACCAGGCGGAGCTGCTGCCACAGCGACGGGCGCGCCGGGACCCGCCGGGACCCGCAGCCTCCGCACACCCCGGCGGGCGGCTCGGGGGCCACAGCCACAGGCAAACAACAGAAAACGGACCAACACCGTCATAAATAGTAATGGTAATAGTGGTTTGGCAAACTCTGCAAAGACCGAGAGGCGAGGGGACAGCAGAGGAACACGACCATCAGTGACAGAGCACGACCCCGGCGCGCAGCGGGACCCGCCGGTCACAGCCCCTGCCCGTGCGGGTTCCGCCAGCGCTGCCGGGGCAGGGGGCGCTCGGGTGGGTGCCCGGGGCACACCACGCCACAGCTGCCAGCCTTTTCTTGGCCTGCACAGCACCAACACTGATGGAAGGATCCTGCCTGAGCCGAGAGAAAGGAAAACTCCCACCCCAGCCCCACCCGTGGCAACCCGAGAAGCTTGGCTGTGCTCGCACGGCTACCTCAGGATTTGCAAAGGCACTCATGAAAGATGAATTTGGCCCAGAACTCAGGAAAGAAGAGCGCATTCAGCATTTTCTTCCCCCAAAGAATCAAGCTTGGCGGCTGCTTCTTAACACGGGCGGCGGAGGCTGCGCTCTCGCGGCCGCCTCCGGGCCTTCCCGGCCGCCCGCCCGTGCCACGGCACCGCGCCAGGAGCACCCCCGGCCCTGTGCCCCTACCCGGGCACCGGGGAGTGTCCCCGCTGCACCCGGGCACCGGGGAGTGTCCCCACTGACCCTCCCCAGGCCCCGGGGAGTGTCCCCACTGCACCCGGGCACCGGGGAGTGTCCCCACTGCCCCTACCCAGGCCCCGGGGAGTGTCCCCACTGCACCCGGGCACCGGGGAGTGTCCCCACTGCCCCTACCCAGGCACCAGGGAGTGTCCCCACTCCTCCCCGGCAACTCATCCCTCAGAAACACCACCGTGCTTGCTTCAGAGGGCACAAAACACACAATTTCTGTAGCCAGAGGCTAAACCAAACAGAAAAAAGCAACATTACTCACCTCTGCAGGTTGTGTTAAGGTGACTCCAGGGCAAAGGCTCCTGCTCCCCCTCACCCGCGCTGCCCATGGCTCCCTCTCCGCACACGCCATGCTCCTGCAGGAACTGATTTCCTTCCTCCATCGCCCAGATTGTGCAACCAGCCCAGGAGAAAAGCCCTTCCCTTTGGACTGGGACTATTCCCCGTCATCCCTGGTGAGCAGGGCCATGGCAGCATCCCCCCTGCTCCCTCCCGGCAGTGGGGTCACCCCGCGGCAGGGCTCACAGGGTCGCGCTGCCCCTCCCGCCTGTGACACCGCCCCACCCAACGCAGGGTGCCCGCTGCCCTCAGAGACGTGCACGCCTCAAAATGAAACTCTTGGTTAGAGGGTGCTGACCGCCTTGGCTGCTGTCCCTCAAGGTGTCCATCAGAGGAATCAGCAGCTCGGTATCCACAGCACCATTACCCTGATGGTCGCAGCCAGCTCAGAGTCATTGCCACCAGACTGAATCATTTACATCAATCATGACATGCATGAAAGGTAAAAAGCCACCACGTTTCCCTTCGTTTGGGGTTGTGATGCCATCATTCCTCTAAGTGTAGCTTCTCAAACTCCCTCTTCAGTTTCCCGCTAAGGCTGTTTTCCCCAGTGTGCTTTGGTGGGATCAGCCCCAGCTGAGCTCGCTGCCAGCCTTGCCAGCCCCACACACCTTGTGCATCCTCCCACTCTGGCTACTTACCTGGAAGCTCCTTGCACAGTGTTTGGGACACAGAGCTTCAGCAGACCCCTGACAACCCACACTCCTTATTAGCCTTTTTCTAAAAACCTGAAAGAAATGGCACAGTATGCAAGGAAGAAGTACAAAATAAGAGTCTGCAGACAGAGGAACAGTCTGGAAAATGTGAATCTTTGCCTTCCACTGCTGAAGCCATCTGTGGAAAAACTGTGTCCTTTAACACCTTACACACCTGCCTGTGTAATACAGCATTTGTACTAGGTGTATCCTGCATTTGAGATATATGGATTTTATAAACTCACTGTTAAAAGCAATATTTTCAGAGCAGTTTTCCTGTAGCTTGAAACTCTTCTCTGCTGTGATCTATTGCAGGCAAGTCAAACTCATATAATTGTCCTCTTTTTTGTTTTAAATGATGGAGCATTTTCCCCAGATTCTGACCTTCTACCTCTTTCTCTGAGGTAAAGTAAAAGTATGCTAAACAGTCACCCTGATGTAATTTTGGCATGATGGACTAGAGAGAAGGCCATGAAATACCTCTTGAAAGCCATTTCTCCCAGGAATCCCACTTCTGGCTTTATTCCTGAGTTCTTAAGGACCCTGTCCATTCCCACTGCCAGGGCTGTAACCCCGTGTTTAGAGAACACTGTCCTGCTCTGATCTCCCTCCTTGTCCCTCCCAGCCCTCCCTCACACACACCACAGCACACCCAGAGTGCCAACCCCCCTGCAAGAGCCCCTCTTGGCCACTTCCCTGGTTGACCAGACATTTTCTCCAGCGCTGAAAGGCCCTGGGCTGTGTTTCTAGCATGCTAGATAAGATTAAATCATCGCCTTCGTAGATGTAAAATACCACAGTATGATTTATTAAAAAAATCCAAAATTTTTACAGAGCTCGTGAAAACATGGAGGGGAATGTTTGTGAGTGTCCAGTCAACTGAGTGTCCTGTTCTGCAGGTTTTGGTCCCCAAGTAAAAAGGTGTGTGAGCATCACTTGCAGGGCAGCCCCAGCTGGGAGGGCATGGAGGCCTGGAGCAGGGACTGTCCTATATCCCCCGCAGCTCTTCAGACCAACTCAGCTGTGCCTTCAAACTTCTCCTAAACCCTGAGCTAAGGCCCAGCAATGGCATCGCTCTCCAGCCCCACAGGGCTGCCCAGCCCACCAGCAGCAAAGACGCAGGTAAGGAAGCCAGGCAGTGCAGCGTGGGCTGTCCTCAGCTGGCACACGTCTGCGTAAATACCCATAAAAATGTGGGGAACCCCCTTTGCAGGAAGGGTGCCCATCACCCTCTGCTTCTCCTCAGGCCACAAGAAGCCATTGCCTGTCAAACTTGAGTTCTGGGCTAAGAGGTGATGAGAAGGTACTCTCCAAACAAATTCACATTTGCATGTAAAGCAGAATTCAGATATATGTAAGGAGAAAACACTTCTTTCTTGTACTGCTTGAAAGGTAAGTATGATCAGATGAGGCTTTTCTTTGAATAATTTCACTTCTCCATCATGTTCTTCCCGTCTCTTTCCTTTTGAGATCTTCTTAATCCTACTTGAGAAAAGGAAGCTACTGATCAAGATGGGAGTTATTTCAGCATCTGTTGCTGAAACATTTCTTCTGTCCTTTTTACTCTCCAGCACTCAGCAGTTCCCTCCGAGATTCTTAATTTCTCTTGCCTTCTGTTAATTAAAACCCAGTTGGGATCCCCTGCTGATAACTGCACACTGGTCTAAAAGCCTGGCCTGTTGCTGGGTTTATTTTGTTAAGTGTCATATGAATAGGCAATAACAGGTCTTAATGGCACTTCTCTGCAAGTGTGTATTGTGCTAATTTGGGGAAAAGGTCTCACTATAAATGTTTTTCTTGAAAAATATTTTAAAAGAACATTTTAATGTTTCACATCTTGCATAAAATTGACAACATTGATAGATTTTAAATACCAACAGGGGAATCAAGAAGGAACTCAGAGGAAAATCAGCATAACCACTGTGACCATGTCACTACCTTATCCCCGTATGCCCTGGCAAGGCAGGGTGAGTCCCCATGGCTGGGGGCATCCAGCTGCTTGGGCAGCTTAGGGCAACTGCACCTTCAGCCCCCATCTGAAGATGTCACTGGCTAGTTTTTAGCCTCTTAGAACAGATCTGTGAGTTATATGGCTTATTCCTATTCATTGCACAATAATCTCCTAATCTATTCTGCATTAAAAAACCCTCAAAACTTTCTGTAAATACAGGGTTATTTTTCCTGCTTTGCCTGCAGCTTCCTTAACATCTCTCCATGGAAAGTTAGTGTCTAGCCTGGTGAAGCCACCGCTGAGATGTCACAGCTGCAGAGGGGCACTGAACAGCAGGAGTCACAGCACGAGGAGGCACAGCACGGCCAAATGTGCTCTGCTGCCATTTGGGAAGGATGAGTCCATCTGGCATGTTTGTTTTCAGTCATATAAAGAATTCCTCCTCCTCATCCTCCGCTCTGTTTGCAGGACTGGCTCGTGGTGTTTGCGAGTGGGAGCCCCAAGCTCTCTGCCCTACTCCTTGACTCCCTTTGGCCGCAGCAGACAGCAGCTGGGTCCTGTCCTGGGAGGGCAGGGCTCCGCTGGCCCCATCCCTGGGGGCTTGCAGCTGCAGGAGGCTGCTCCGCAGGGCCCTGGAGAAGCGGTTCAGTGGGCAGTGGCCACTCCTGGGGTTCACCACGGCCAGCCCGGTGTCCACGTTGGTCTCTGTTGCCCGCCGGCAAAGGCGGCTCTCCTGGGGAGGAACCTGCACCTTGCTGCTCACCTGCCTGCACAGTGACGTGGCTTCCCACCGTGGCCGGGCTGCTGGAACGCTGTGAGAAGAGCAGAAGTGCCTGTGGAGGTCACCGCAGGCTCGCTCAGGAGCAAGGACTTTACTGTGGTCAGATTTTGTTTTACCTTTCGTGGCTCTGACCTCCTGGCTTCTCCGCCAAGGATTTCCCTGCTTTACAGGGAGAGAGGCTGGGGCAGAGTCCTCCAGGATTTTTCCACTGCCTGCATTCTTATGCTGCTGGGAAAGCCCAAGGTTTGTTTCAAGGGGCTTGGAGCTGTTTTGAACCTGTTGAAGAAAATTTAGAGAGAAGCCTGTTAACATATAGCTGTAGCTTAACCAAGTGATGTTCTCAGCCATCCTGGCTGTGCTGAGATCACCTGCACTGTGAGTCAGTCACAGCCCCACTGGAACAGCACGAAAGTCTTGCAAGCCTGAGCCATGGCAGATGAAACAAAGTAGATAACGTGATGCACATGGAGAAAACCAGCCCCAGTTCACATACAGAATTCTGGGTCATGAACTCACCGTAGCTGGGATCTCAACTCTGTGACAGACAGCACTGTGTTAGCATCAGTTCAGTGCCTGACAGCAGTCCAGAAAGCAAATGAAATCTTGAGAATTACTCCAAACAGAGTGGAGAACACTGTTATGCATTAAACAGCTCTGGTCCGAGAGCAGGACCACCTGCAGCACACAACAGACCATTATGGAGCTGGAAATGATCAGAAATGGACAACAAGGGTAATTGCAAGCACAGTAAAAAAAAAAAAAAACAATCTTGTACGCTGGG
This sequence comes from Grallaria varia, assembly GCA_013396735.1. Lineage (NCBI taxonomy): Eukaryota > Metazoa > Chordata > Aves > Passeriformes > Formicariidae > Grallaria > Grallaria varia. The sequence goes on from VWZG01004006.1 coordinate 316,481, forward strand.
AATTTTAAGCCTTGGACAAAAATCAGTTTGGGAGGGAGAGGATAAAATACTTAAAACACCATGAGCGATCTGGAGAAACTGATAGATCTTGTATAATAAAAGAAGAAGAGGCCATCAAATGAAGCCAGCAGGAGCCAGCTGCAACTAAAGGAAGGTGGCAGCAGACCTGGGGAAATCCTTGCCAAAGTACCTCGTGGATACAAAAAATTCACACACTTTCATTGGGAACCTAAACACCTGGAAAGGAGAGTCACTGCCAGTTACCACAGCTGGCTTTAGGAGGGACTGACAACTCTATGTACAGGTACTTAGAATAAAGGTTTATAGTATGAACCAAAGGGCTGCAGAATAAAGTGTCACCTGCTAGGCTGTCAGCCTGCTGGGTGGAGCATGGATACAAGTTCAAGTGGATTACACCTCCCTTTTCAAGGAGCACAGTGCAGTACAGCTACATAAAAAAAAAAAAAGCTTCCAAATTTCCTGCCAGTACATCTGTCAGCTTAAAGACCTCATATGTATAGCAGGAAGGACCACAGTAATTTAGGAAGGGACTTTGGAAGTCACCTGGCCCAGTCTCCTGTTCCAGGCAGGACCAACTTCAAAGCTATGTGAAGATTCCCAGGGCCTTATCCAGCCCAAGGCGGGGACAAACCAGTTTACAATGTGATACTGAATGAGGCAGCAAGGACTGCACGGAGGATTAGTGTTAGAGTAGCATAAAAATAGGCTGAACAGAGACATTAACTTTATCTGTAATAGATGAGTCCTGGAAGGAAAAAGCAAAAGCACAGCATGAGCAAATAATTTAAAATCCAAATTATAAGAAAAAATAACCAGAAATGGGAGGGGTTGTAGTGATTGAAAGAAAGCACACTGAGCTAAACTGCCCTCCTGCTCACATGTATAATTCTCACTACATATCATCTCGGCACACACTTTGTCTTTTTTGTTATTTTTTATTTTATTTGTATTCATATAACCCCTGGGCCACACACTTGAACAGAAAAGGGAGAGATTTCCTGTGGTACATCTCTTCAGCTCTTTTGACCAACTGCAACTCACTCATGAGCTCACAATATCTATTGCAGGCGAGGTTGCATCAACACTACACTTAAAAAATGTCTGATTTTGGATGGCTAAAATCTGTTTTCAAAAACATTTATACTGCAATGACTTATCAGAAAAAGTCTAAGCTGCTATGATTTTTTTTTTTTTTTGAGGCAGGGAAGGGAAGATATTAAACTAGCCTGCCCTGAAAAACATTAATAATCTCCATTCCAGGCAGGCAGTAATGATATTACCAGTATAAAAACATTTCAAGGCTCAGTGCTTGTATTTATCTGCAGTATCACAGCACTGGCAGACACCATTACTGGACAAGTTCAAAAGAAAACATGAACAAGCAAAATCATAATTTCTCTTTTGAATCAGACTTGCTTCTCTCGGAAAACAAACAAACACAAACCCTCCTGCCAGAGCACCACAGACACATACCTGAAGCAGAATTGTATTTCCTTCATAGTCCTGTGTTTGCCACCTGGTGCTGCTGATAGGAACACACTGGTTAGGCAGGAGGGGCACCAGCTGCCCAATTTCTTGCACCTTGAACTGCAAGACTGATGACTCCCTGGGCTCAGCAGCCACCCCGATGGGCAGCTGCTTCAGGCAGAGCTGCACCGCCACGTGTTGGGTCGCGTGCAGCACAAAGACAGAGAGGTTACTCTTCTGCGTAGTCGCCTCTTTCTGTAGGATCATCTCGTAGAGCCTCACTGCATCCTCATAGTTATCAAAGCTGCAGTAGAGGGTGACACGCAGGATTTCGGGGCCACAGTGCACCCGCCTGATGCCCCACACAGGCAGCTGGTCGTCCAGGGCATAGAAGTCCTGGTGGGCTGGGCCATAGAGGTGGCTTTGCCTGTTAGCAATCTGGGCACACTGGTACCGCCAGGGTGGACGCTGGAATTGCTCGTGGACCTGGAAAATACGTTCTTCTCCCAAGTCCTCGTGTAGAAAAAGGAGAACAGACATTCCGGGAAAGCCGCAGCTTCTCTTGTGATATCTCTCATAGTATTTCAAAGGAGAAATTCTCTCAGACACCAGGAAAAGGCGAATGTCCAGGCAGATCCACTCCAAAAGCCGATCCAGAGTTTGCTGCAGAACAAATGAGTGTCCCAAATGGGCGAGAAGATGCACAGTCATCAGAGGCTCTGCGCCGTCATCCATTGCAAAGGCTCCTGACAAACAAAAACAGGCAAATCAGTGCCTTCCCTCTCCTTGTACTATTGTAACAAGAGTACACTCTGAAACTCAACAAGAGCGAATTCAGAGTTCTACAGGCTTTGCAATAACCTGATGGAATATGCGGGTAAGCCCAGCGAATGTGCACGAGGTGGCAGGTGACGAGTGACAAGGCTTTTCCGTGAGGAGTCCCAGCTCACTCACATCACAGCAGAGCTCGGCTGAAGGCTCCTTTCTGACTCCCAGGACTGGAGCTCTGGTCACTGTATACGTGTGACTGAAGTGTCCAGAAACAGCTCTGTGTCCCCCTGCCCCTGTCCCCTGACAGCACAGGGCAGTGGAGATGAACAGCGCTGAAACACAAGAGCTTTTCCAAGACGAGGTGATGCTGTAGGTGGATTTGCTGTTGGCAGTGGAAGTGAACGCTCCGGATCTAGCCGAGTCCCACCGCCGTGTGCATCCCAGTACAGTTACTGGCGATGTGGCACTCATGTCTGAAACCCCTCAGCATGTTCTCTTGTAGTCAGCAGGTTGGCTTTGGCTCATTTTAAAAAGCTTGTGGTCTCTGCGAGCCACGCCCTTCTGGGGCATACAGATAAGCTATTCTTTAAAAACAAGGAAGGAAAACAGATTAACAAAAGAAAAAAAAATCCAACCATGTGAACACAACAGATAACAATAAGGGCAGATATGAATCAGCCTCAGGAAAGAGGAGCTTTGGGGGAAAACCTTGATTCCCAGTTACGCCCTTCCCAACACAGGCACCTCACCGCCTAATTGGAAACCAGGTCCTGGTTATTGGAGATAGCCCATAGAAGCTGGGTACCAGGTTTTCCCCTTTTAGTGCACTATTTGTTTCTTTTTCCTCCTTATTTTTTTATGCTGAGATGCTCCTGTAATCAGCAGCCTTAAGCAAAGTCAAAGGTTTTTTTTTCTCTTACTCTTTGGGTTTACTTATTTGTACTTAATTTAACTTACCATGTAAGCTACAATAGGACTGCTGAAAATCCACCTCTTCCCAGGCCTCTTCTGGTGTCTGGACAATAAATCACACTGTCCCTTCATCTCCTTATTTGCCAACCCAGGAGCAACACATACAAGTCAAGCCAACCCCCATTTCCCATACACAACTGTTCCCACTGCAACCAGTAATTAAATGAAAACTGGGGCCCCTGATGATGGATCCAGCTCCACCTAATTAAGAGCACATCTCTCTCTGCTGACATGTCAACTTCCCTCTCAAACAGCCAAGTTCACTATGCAGAAATCCCAGCATTACTAAGTCAAAACTCTGAACTATTTTTTTAGTGTTACCCTAACTTTATATTCAACTGAACAAAGTCTCCAAGGTCAAAAGGTACAAGCAGCAGTGCCTTGGTTTCCTTTACATTGATCCTTCTCACTGGTAGAAACTCACATTCATGCATTAAAAACTGCACTGACACCCATGTACAATAAAAATAAAAAAAGTCTGTCTAGAAAATGAGGTCAAAAATTTATTTGCACCCACCTGCAACACTTGAAGCAAGTAACAACTACTGCTGGGAGGGACACACACGAAAAAATCCAGCCTTCAGACAATTGCAGGAAGAGAGTGAAGAGAAGAGTGCAAGTGCTCAAAACATTAAAACACTCTAGATGAGGTCTGAACAACACAATTTCACTAAAATATGGAAAAGGAAATGACTCATCAACTCTTTGCTACAGGCAGGGAGTCATCTACCTTCCTGCACATGGAGGGGAATTTTGGCTGTGCAAGAAAACTCTGAAACCAAGGAAGTCCCCCAGGGCTTGGTTTGCAGCTGGAAGCAGCTCCAGGCTCCCATGGGTAGGTTCCCAGAGGTGACTCCCCTGTGCTGTGGCTGCAGCCCCATTCCCCCTTCTCTCATGGAGCTGAGCATCCCGACACTCCTCCTGCCACTTGTCCCTCTCAGGGCAGCGAAGGGGGAGCGAGCTGGGGGCAAGTGCTGCTTTCCTTGTGCCGTCCCATCCATCCCTGCACCTGGTGTAGCTCAGCCCCATCCCCGCTCGAACCTGCTGGCTGAAATCCCTCGGGAGCAGCTGCAGCAGCACGGTGAGGGTGATACAGGGAAGGTGAACTCTGGCTGAGCAGCTGTGAGGAGCGAGGGCTGGAGAGCAGGGCAGGTTAGGGAGCAGTGCAGGTACCACCTCTCTCCCCAGCTCCCACTGGAGCCAGGGGAAGCCAAAGGGTTTTCCACATGGGCAGGTGCCTCCTACAGGGACTGTGAAGGTGAGAAGCTACTCCTGTTGCTGCCAACCATCTTGAGAATTGCCGCATTTTACAAGAGCCAAAAACCTGAGCCTGTTCCCACAAAGGGTTAAAGCCTGAGCCCTGCCACCATCTGTTTCCTCTGTTCGTGATGGGGTGGGACAGGGAAACAATCTCACCTCTGAATTCTGTCTGATGGAGCTGCTGGAGACCAGTTTTAGGCCTGGTTCTCAGCTACCCAGCAGCTCCAGGTCAGGAGCAGCCACCGCTCCTACCACGAGGAGCACGAGATGAACTGAACCTCAGCCTTTGCCTGATCCTCTCCCTCAGACAAGGCAGCCCCACCACCCACCCTAAGCACCATCTGGCAGAGGAACACTCTGCTCCTCTTCCACTTCCTTTGACATCTAAATGTCCATGGGGAAGGGCTCAAATCCATGCTCCTCAGCCTTGGACAAGGGTATTCTCATGCCTTCACTTATCTCCAAACTATTTCCCTCCCTGGCTCCTAAACCTTGGGATTAACCAGGGTGCCACAGCCCTCACTGCTGCAGCCTGGTGAATTTATACCTTCTGCGCACCGCGTTTCTCAGAGGCACCAAGGAGGACTCAGGTGGAAAAGGTTGACTGCCGTCAGAACAAAGTGCTGGCTTTACTTTTTTAACAAGATCCAGCAAAAGTGCTGATTTGACTCCGATCTCCGAATGGAATGAGTCCTTGACTTCCTCTCTGCTTCCCCTTCCCCCAGCATTCCAGTTTGGCTGCCAAACGGAAAAGCACATTATTCATAGTGACCTACTGAACACGCCAGGAAAGATTTCTTCAAGAGATTAGAAAAATAGCAGTGAGATCTTATGTGAAAAGTCACTTTGCTGAGGGGAGGAGGCGGGGATAATTCTCATATAGTACTCAAAAAAAATTAAAAAATCAGAGCCACATTCCCAGAGGGCAGTGACAGGTAACACAGCAGAGCACACTGCAGGCTGCTGGGGCAGTCCAGCTCGGTGTGAGAGTGAGTCAAATATGAGTATTTGTATGTAGCACTAACACATATACTGGTAAGCCCCGCACAAAATAAAGTCCAAATGTAAACAACATACAAACACTTGGTTGTGTGAAGGCTCAGGGAAAACTGTACGTCTAAAATACTACAGTGGAAAGGCACAGCAAGATAATTAAGAATTCCTTTTCATAATGAATTCTTAAGATGTGCCTAGTCCTCTGTGCTGCTCAGAGCCCTTTGCCTAGCTTACACCACCAAGACTGATGATGCATCACAGGATTTAATAAGTTCATAGTAACATCTGTAAGGAGAGTACTTTATTAGGATTATTAGAACATAATTAACTTGAGAGAGACTGGGTATGAATTACCCAAGCACCTCGGGAAAAGGCCTTATTAAATACAAGCCGTGACTTGGCTTCCTAACTTCTTTTACAAGACGACATTTTTTTTTTGTTTTACACCAATCTCAAGCTCTGCCTATAACAAGGACAAAACTACCAAATTAAACTGCTAGATGACAATTATATACAGCATAGACAGTTCTGAGACAAATCAGGATTAAGGCCTTGCTAGACTACAATAAATCTTTTCAAAGAGTTTGTCTCTGGCTCCAAATCTTGTAATTCCAGTTCATCATCACTTTGGAGGAAAGTAAAGAGCCAAGGACTGAAAAACCAAAACCCCATCTAACCTGCTGCATTTATTTCAGTAGACTTCTCTCCCAAAGGATTCCTGTCTTTTCTTTTTAACCAGCTAATAAACAGCAGGAATCCAGCAAAGGTCTGTCAGCAGACACAGAAAACACACAGAGCGCTCCACCACACAGTGCGAGTCAGGGTCCAAGCACGTACACACACAAAGAAGCAGAGGAAACAGAATGCAGCAATAAAGAGGAGAGGGCTGGGGGAGCCGGCCACGGGCTGCAGCCCGTCTTACCTCGCCAAGCTGTGGGAGCGCTGACCCTCGGCCAGGAGCAGCAGCTCTGGCACCACTGGCTGCAACTCCTCCCAGCACCGGACACCGCGACCTGAGACTCCTGCTGCGAGAAACACTACGCTGGGAGATGCACCGACAAGGTAGAGTTTCCAGGCTCACAGGAGATAAAATGTAAACTAAAATGAGAGGGGTTGCTCATGACATTCAGCCACAGTGGCCAGAACAGGCATCCTCATGGCACTACAGGACACACAGTCAGGGAGACATCTAGGATTGAGCCGTGTTTTCCCTGCTCACTCAGTGACTATATTAACAAAAGTAAAGGAAAGAAGTTATCCTCAAGCAACACAGACTGGGGCAAGTGCAAGGCTGAGAGAGCACTGAAACACAGAGAGAAGCTTCCTATTAGTCACAAATATGTTATAAAAAGGCCCTGCATGTCCTTGGCTGGCTTTTATATTCAGCTGCCACCAAATCTGGGTTATGTATTTTCAGCCAGATAAAGGGCACTTGCAGACAGGTCCAATCTTCCTCAGTTTTCAGTTTGTCTAAAATATTTCAAAAAAACCCCAAAGCATTCCCTACACCCAAACCAAGATCCACAAAACATAATGAGTCAGTCAGACGTTCTGTCAGAACTGAGCATTCAATAACAAAGTGAGATCACAGAACGGTTCAGTTTGAAAAGGACCACAGTGGGTCATCTGGTCCAACCTCCCTGCTCAAGCAGGGTCATCCCAGAGCACACGGCACAGGATTACATCCAGGTGGTTCTTCAATATCTCCAGTGAGGGGGACTCCACACCCTCTCTGGGCAGCCTGTTCCAGTGCACAGTCACTTGCACAGTAAAGAAGCTCTTCCTCATGTTCAGGTGGAACTTCCCATGCATCAGTTTCTGTCTGTTGCATCTTGTCCTAGTGCTTGGCATCCCCAAGCAGAGCCTGGTCCATCCTCTTGGCATCATCCCTCCTTTCAGACACTTACATTGACGAGGTCCAGGTCAGTGTGGGACAAAAAGGGAGTCAGCTTGTCTACATGTGAATTTAAGTGCCTTGCTTCAGGGACTCATTTCTGAAAGATTCAACCTAGCAATTTTTATATAAATTACACCTCAATTAAAAACCTTCCAGAAAAGAAGAAAACAGGCAGATCTAAACAAAAACGAGACTTGCAGGGCCCAGTGAAGTGTTTGTTTAATCAGCTTACATTTAGCATTGTTGAAGACAACTCAAAGCAGAATTCTTGGACGGCCAGCAGCAGCCGCCGAGTGAAACTGCGCCCTGCCGAGTGCTAATAAGAGCAAGTCCCCAGGAGATGGTGAACTCGCCAGCGAGGCCAAGCCCCAGCTTAAGGAATGAGTCTGACCTACGCAGTGTGAAGGCTTCTAATTACTCCCTTTCCTGAAGACAACATTCCTGAGATACAGAATAAAACACCCCACATTCTAATTAAAAAACCCGGTCTTGGCCGGGATCCCACATCATGTTGGAATTGCAGATTTGCATAATTAAGTTGATACCAAATGCTGTGACAGACAAGCTGCAGGAGATTATTAGCCTCATCGTTAAAGGAATTTCAAAAGAAGCAAGATCCAAACATTGAAAAAAGTATTAGCAGAAGTGCCTCTCAAGGTCTACGAAACTCCAGTGTTACTGGGATTTGGGGCATGTTTTAGCCAGTTTTGCACAGGAAAAGCTGCACAACATCAAGTAAAGCACTGCCAGGCTCTAACGTAGCATTACTTTGAGGACTTCAGGACTTCCCATTGTGTTTTTTTCCCTCCTGAGAACAGGACTGCTAAAAGGCTATTTATAAACAGGGTGTGGAATTTGCATGTGGCTCCCAGACTGTCACCTCTCCAGACAACATCCTTGTCCACAACTAATGCGGGTCTGCAGTTCCAGCACTCAAGGAAGTGTGACAGGCCCACCTCTCCAAAACAGCAATATGCTTCTTGTTGAGGACAAACAGCTGCTGAAAGGAGGCAGACTGCGAGGCTGCCTGGAGACCCAGGCAGATATTGCTGTGTTAGTTACAGTCACACTACATGGGCAAGGTTTTCTTTGCAGGCAAAACCCGTGGAAAAAACAGGTCAGATTGTGTTTGAGAAGACAGAAGAACAAGAAGTACCTGCCTGAACCTCACTGCCTTAGTGTGGAATGAGGGAGAAATACTATACTGCCATACACCAGTTTGTGAGTGTACTTCCCTAAAAAAAGCTGGGCTGTCCTTGAAAAACTTGGCTTAATTTCAAAGGTTGCAGTAACACAGACATTCACATTATCATATTTACATCTAAGCAAGGACTAATGCTGTGGCTTTCTGCATAAAGGATAAATACAATGTGGTCACAAGTGAGACTTCAGATACTAACCTAATGAGAATAAATAACTAAGATGAAAAACAAGAGGGTAAAAACCCCACCAGACTAAACATGATCCTAACAGCCTACCTGGACAGAAAGCATAATTGTCCCTGGGATATGAGACCACATCCATGGTTTTTCAGAGCATACCTGCTACTGCTGAAGCACAGAAGATGCCAAAGAAGCTCAAGATGCTTAAAAGTGCAGAAGCAGAGCGGTTTGAGAACCTGGATCCTGTCTTCTACCCTTTGGAATAGTATTTTCACTCTCTTCTGTCTGTTATTCACCAATTTCTAGCTAAGAGCTTGTTTTTCCTTTGCTCTTCATTTTATGATGCCATTATTACCCGAGCAGATTGAGTATAAAGTATCATTCCATACTGGTATCGTTCTATATCACAGACAAGTACAGAGTGGTGCAGCTCCAGACATTAAACCCTCACCTGGGTTTCAGCTCGGAGAAGACTAACAGCTTAATTCGAAACAAGGCTTCCTAGAATAGGAGTTTATACTTGCTTCTTCATGAAATCTGCTTGCCTGGAGAAATACAATTCCCAGTTTCATCCAGAAGCGCGCAATGAGTAGCAATTCCTCCAAGGGAACAAGCAACTGGGATCTCTCTTTGCGGAGCACCCAGCACTAAATCCTGCAGCCTGGGGCTTGGGATGAATTCCTACGATGTCAACGGGCTTGTTTCCCACTTACAGCTGGGACACGAATCGAACAGCAATGGTGTTGCTCAACACGCTGTTGTTATAGCACCGTTCACAGGAAACGGTGCTGTGCAGTCAGCAAGACAGGAGCACCTGTGGTGAATACACGAGAGGCATCTTACAAAGCTCAGCACTAAAGAATCCAGCAGGTAACTTTGTTTAGTGTGTTGGGGCTGCCTCTGCCCAGTGAGTATCACAAGGGCACCAACCAGCTGCTCATTGCTGACTGATGGACCTGGGAAACCAGCTGCAGTTTCAGTGTGATTCTGCCCAGTGCAGCACTTGACGTTAAGAGCCTCTGTACAACTGAAAAATCATAGTTCATTATTAAAATGCATCACTCAAAGAACATGAAACATGCACAGGAGATACGCTGTTTTCAAGAGTTTGGGAAAAACTAATTTTGGGAAGGCTAAAGCCCTCCCTGATTTCCACAATACATGCTTCCCTATGAAGGCAAGAACTAGTGAGCCCAAGTCCTGTCATATCATGTAACTGCAGACCAGCTGCTGGAACAACAGAGCTCAAGGCCCAGGATTTCAGCCTAGACAGCCTTGTTAGTATTTTTCTTAAGTTTCTTAAAATCCACTCAAAGTTCAGGATGCACAAGACTCCCATTACATGCTAAAGTTCATAGGTTACCCAACTCTGCAACACTTACCCAAAGAGGCGGTTACAATAGATAGAAGGGGAAATAAGTAAGTAGGCAATAATAAACATAACAAATACATTATCAGAGCCAACCAATCCACATACTTTCTGTGGCCTTTGGAAGACTCAAAGTTTTTTCAGCTTGTAAGGAACACATTCAAGAAATAAAATTGGGCATTATAACTTAAGAAGGTGCTCCATTACTAGACTGAAAAGTCATGACTTTCAGATTAAATTACTGGTCCGACAGTGTTTTGTTTCAGCACCTGACCCCTTGAAAGTAACTCTCAGTCCTCATTTACCTCATCCTTACACGTCATACTACATGGGAAACGAGGCTGCTTTTCCTGTCCCATCCATGCAATTCCAAAACACGTCCTTAAAAGCGCTGTCCTGGGGCAAGAGGTCCAGTCATGTCCAGTTACACCAAACATGAACCACAGCGCAGCTGGGGAGACCCCCCACCCGCACACAGACCACGATGTGAGTGTCACTGCTCACTGCCTGTTTGTCACAGCTGTTGGTCAAAGTCACACCATTATTTTGTTTAGAAGAGCACCTTTACATTATTACATTTACATTCACTTCTGCAATGCCAGAGTTAAACCACAGATAAAGCCCGATGAAAGATTTGGAATACGCAACACAGTTTGTGGGCACAGTCTATGAACGCTTTCCTACGCACCAGAGGACAGAGTTAGGTGAATTATTCTCCTGTCCTTTTATCCAGCTTTCAGTCAGATGGATAAAGTTCTGCACTTTATAAACTTTTTACGACACATTCCAGAAGACAGAGGAACCAATTAACTCAAGCTTCAGACTTGAGCACAATGGTCACTTCATTTACTATCCAAGAAATCAAAATTAATGTTAACAGAAACACAAACAAGACAATGCCTGTTACCAGCTGTCCTGCCAGTCCAGTTCTAGGCTGTCACACCCTCCCTCCAAACCACAGGGACTCTGGGAAGGGGGTGTTAAGGATCAGAGCCCACCTCGCCTCAAATACCTATGAGAAACAAAGCAGAACTAAGGAGTTCACCTGAGCTATAAAGGTTTTGGCCAGTTTTGGACACGCAGAGCCCACAAGTAGTTCCAGTTTTTGCTGTTTTCGGAAAAATGGGACCCCTATCTCTGTGCAAGCTTGTCCCCTATTCATCACAAAAGGCTCTATAACTATTCATATATATAAAAGCCACCTATAAGGTGCTACACAATTTGATTACAAGTGAATAAAAATACTTGAGTCATTCAGCATAATTAGCACAATGCTTCTGTTTTCACTGAGTCAGTTGCCAATTCTCAATGAGCAGCAGTGAAGAGAACACGCTGGATTGCACTGACAGCTTTAGGGTCAACAGGGCGAAGTTTGTCTTTAGGAAAGAAGGCGAGGAGAGACACTGCGTTCAGGAGCAGCTCAACATCCCAGACTGGTCTGCTTAGGAGACATGCTTAGCATTCATTTGTTCTGTAGCCAATGGGGAAATTGTATGGATTAATTCTCGGAGTCACAGCGAACAAATCAAAGCTGCAGAGGTACCTCTAACATGAAAAAGAGCAAGAACTCCATCAGGGATCCACATGATTATCTTCTTTGTTATGATGGTGAATTAAGCCTGCTCTCCGTCCTCTTTAACTTGTCCACAAGGAAAGTATACGCCTACATATCTTCAAATAGCAATAAAACTGAAAACCTACTTTAATTTTAAACATTCTGAAGAATTAAATTCCATGTTATTAAGTCTTGTTACTGCATTTAACTGCACATTAATGCAAAATTATTAATAATTACACTCATATACGTATGTGGTAGTTTAAATTTTAGGCTTTGGTGAGGTTTGTTGTTCTTTAGGCCTTCCTTAACAACTGGGGTCAAAAACTAAGGAAGTATTCCATCCTATTCCCTCACGTAATCAGGTGTATAAAAGATAGGTGACAGGGAGGAGGTTCTCTCTCTTGGGCTTCAGCTTTCCTCCCGGTCACAGCCCTGTGACAGCAGCTCTCAGTGTTTAGGCCTCGCTTATCTCTGTGGGCTGGAGGCCTGGACCGAGGGCTCTGTCCGAGTCGTGTCAGAGGGAAGGGATTTGCTGTTCTTAAGGGAAGTGGTGAGAGTTCATTGTATTAGTTATTTTGTTAAGCTATCCCCTGAGTTTCGATTGTGTATATCTGTTGTGTTTTACCCCTTTTGTCCCTTTTCCCCTTCCCTTTCCCCTTTTCCCCTTGGGGTTGGTTTTCCCTGGGGTCCCTACTCATATGTACATAGTGTTTCATTGTATATAATTCTATATCTATATATATAAACATATTTGCTGCAATTTTCCCCTGCTACCTTTTCCTCCTTTTTCCGTTTTTTTTCGGCTGTGGGGGGGAAGGCTGTCCCGGGCTGCTGAGGGTTTGGCTGGGAGCCAACCCAAACTTACACAACGTAACTGCAATTCTACTAACTAAATTTTAATAAAATTACAAAGAAGTTTTAAGTGGAAATTAAGAAAGAAAGAAAAATGAAATTAGGTAAGGCATAGCAGAATTCCACTATGGATTATGGATTGTAAATGAAATCCCACTAACATATGAACACATGAACAAACTCACCTTAAGCTTTACTAATATCTTGCTCTGACTGGAGTTTTCATATTCTCCATCTTTCAAGTCCTCAGTATGACAATCTCATTGTTCAATGGTAACGGGCACATTTCTAAAAAGTGACTTCAGCACTAGTCCCTTCGTCCTGAATAGTGTCTTCAAAATTCTACTAAAATGGAAACTGTACTTTTTGTTAATGAAGACTGCCAGAAGAGTATCAGGTGGTAATGGCCAACACTCTTGCCCACATAGCTTGTAAAAAAACACCCTTAAACACGCAATTACGCAGCCACTCATGTAACATTCAGGCTCAGCAACTCCAAAAGCCACCAGAGGTCGGACGTTTCAGCTGATGCACAGCAAAAGTACAATGGCAATGTGACGGACAAAGTCCTGTCCCAAACTACAACACTACTGTCTTTATGACCTTCACAAGGCAAAGGATTTGAACCTGTTTCTCCCTGAAAAGCACATGAAAAAACATTAGCATGCAGTATCACAACATTCAAGCTATTGAAAAATAAGATAATGCTTAAAATAAAACCTTCGTACTGGTACATGGAAGAGTGAGTTACATTTTGAGGTTGACATTTCTGATGATTTTAAAAATCAAAATCCCAGATCAGCTCCAACCTGTATTTAGGACTGTTCTACGGCTAAACAATGACCACATCTCTATTGAGCATTTGCATATACTGTGCAGAGACACTGATGATCTAATAACAGTCAGAAAATACCTTTCCAGAAGGTCTGATGGCCCAGCTAATTTCTTTTAGGGCTAAATTCTTGATTGACAAGGGCAGGAAAGTCCCTCAGCCACCTCCCCCCTCAATGACTCAATAACTACTCTGTGTCTGTTGGGGGTGTGTAGTAAACTTAAGTAAAGCTTCATAAAAAAAGCTTCCAAAATAGTCACGCTAAAATATCACCCTAATTTCATATTATCACCAATCTTTAGAAGAAATATCCTACTCCTGAACAATACCCAGGATTTGTATCTCAACAGGCTGGACAGAGGTGAAATTGGAACACATGAAAAACCCTCTCCAGTCGCATCAGTACATTGCTCCAACACCACGCACTGGCTTAACAGAGCTCATCAAGAAGTGCTCTGGCAGAACCACAATGCTCCACAACAGAGTTCTTCTTTTTGCTTCAAATCCAGCTCTACATATTGGAAAGGCCACCCCCACGATATTTTTCAAGATGGATGCATGAAAGTAATGTGAACCGAGGCAGAAAAATATTGCTTTGAATTAAACCAGAAAAATAGCTACAGCTGAAAACCATGTAATATGTGCATTGCAATGCCAGAATTATGGTTTAATAAAAACTGCAGTACAATGCACACTTGAAAATTTCTAACTACGAGAAAAACAATGCCACTAAACTGCTATTTTTAATCTATTTTTGCAGCATACTGTCAAGAAGAAAAAAGTTGCAGGGTAAGAACTAAAAATTTCATTACAGTAACAATTTTTTATTGCATGTTTAAATTGTGTTTTTAAAAACAAATAGTGCACGCTGGCTTCACTTTAATCTCCTGAAATATGCACTTATGATGGGAAGCCCTGGGGCTCCAGATCCATCTATGATGTTTATTAACAAAATATAATCCCAGTACATTTCCCCAGGGGACAGTATTGAGTTCCAAAAGATTGTCAACCCTGTACTCTAACACACTTCAATTAGTTGTTTGTGTACACTAAATCCATTTATTTTAAATTTATTTTGTCTACATTTAGTGAAATAAAAACATCGCCCTGTACAATCCACCATCAGCAGTGAGTACAACAGCAAAAATTATTATACAGTTTATACACACTAAAATCTTGTCCTTTTTCCTATAAAGAAACCAGAACAAACCTAATCAATATAGAGTTTAATTTAGAAGAACTCAAATTACAGAAGGGAAAGCCAAAATTATTATGGTCTTTTCTGAGCCCCCAGAAGTTCCTGATTCATGTTGTTGGAACAGTGAGTGCAGCTGGAAGAGTGAAACATGCTCAAGCTGTCTTCTCGGGTCTTCAAAAAGTTACCAAGTATTTAAATTAAACATGTCTAGTTAAAGAAACATTTGAAGCAGAGCAATATAAGTGGGAATTTTGCCTTACCACTTGTGGTTTCTTTTAAACCCAACTTATACAATGCGCGAAGTGCTAAGCAACACTACAGAAACACATTTACATCAACACTGAAGATCTGGGGAAATGAAATTCCAACAATTTTATTTTTTTAAATGAACTGTATTTTCTAAATTTGTTTTTATTTCTCTGTTTTCATACAGTATTGAAAACAAACGCGGCACATTCACATTTTCCCGAAGAATTGTAAGGATGACCTCTACAGGGATAACGTTGAAAAGCCTGAAGCTCAATCAATTCATGTTGAAAACTCTCAAAAGGAGTAAAAGGCTTGATCTGAATGGTCTAGAACATGTATTGTAATTTAATAGAAGAGATGGTCGTCTTAATATTAATGATTTAAAAGAACTTCCCAGTTCATGCGAATAGTCCAAGAATAAATCAAATTTTCTGAACGCATTTTATGCTACGTAAGTGTATACTTTGCGATCCTCAGGTGTTCGTGCCAAATATTCTCTCTCAATAAGTCCTTCAATACGTTTTTTAATAACAACTGGACTTGGTAAGAATCGGGCCTTCAGCTGCTGAGTTACCTAAAACATAAAATAAAACCCAATAATATAAGATCACAGACCACAATAATCAGAAAAATATATCAAGGCAGAGATGGCTACAACTATGACATGTAAGAGGCAGCCTGCAGACTTCTGATAGTCCCCCAAGTTGCTTGCTCACGTTTGGGTAGGATTCAAAGCTCTATAGAGGCATCATCACAACCTGAGAACCCTGAAGTTAGTAAGAATTAGTACTGTCCTGAAGCTGTCTGAACTTAGGAGTTACAAGCAGAAGGATTATTTCTCTCCCTGCTAACAGCTCAAATCTCTCAAACCTGGACCTAACAGGCAGTAACAAGATCAACGCAGAAAATAATCATGTTAAGCACATGTTAAGCACAGTGTTTTTTGCTGTCAACTGCTTTTCAAGGGATTTGAAAATCATAAAAGGAGGAAAGAAAATTAGATACACCTGTGAGTACATCCTAAAGTGAAGGGTAAGGATTTAGATGTCTCAGATAAGGAGAAAAAAAAAAGCAAGGGTTGAATACAGCATCTCTCAAAAGCCTTTCAGAACTGTGTTAGTAAGAGCTGTGTAACTTTACTGAGTTAATAGGAAAAGCAAAAAGAATTGCCAAACCCCATATACAAACTATATACAGTCATACCTCTGCTACCAGCACGTTGTGTTGCATCTTCTTTCTAGATTTCATTATCCGAACTATAGCAGCTTCTATCTCATGTTTTCTGTCATCATCTACTTTCTGCCTTGTTTCTTTCCTTTCTGGATCAGATTCTCCTTGTTTGGCAGCAACTTAAAGAAGAGAAAGAGAACGTAAATTATGTTAGCAAAATTAAGATTTATTTAATTGTGTGGTAGCTTCACTATTTATTTCATCTCGACATCAAGTTACATTTTCCGGAGTTTTGGCATCCTCAAAGTTGATTTTTTTTAAAAATGAAAAGCAGCCATAAGAACATATTAACGCTTTCTGGCATATTTTGATAGCAACTGACAAGATAACAATCTGTTACTTAATCACTACTATGTTAAAATTTGAACAGTACTCAAATGTGCTTACAGGCACAGGCACCAATATCCCCATGCTTGCATTTAATATAGCAAATAATCAATTGAAGTAGAAAAAGGATGAAAATTTACTTCACAAACTAGTTAAACACTTTAGAAGTTCAACAGTCAGAAGAAACTGTCCAACTTCATCCTCTCCACCTCAACAGTATTATTTGTATTCTGTTCTCCTATTCATGTTTCATTTCTGCCCTTAGGTCTAGCTTTTCTTCCCCTTTCACTCAAGCATCATTACAACCAAGCCCTCCCCCTGCACTGTTACACCATTTTCCCCCTGCCCTTCCTCACTCAAAAGCCCCAAGTATTTATCAAAGAGATACACATAAGCAGTTTTCTGTCTAATATCAGAAAGATAAACCCACAAATAGTTTGCTCTAAAACAGTCTTGAACCCCAAATGATATTCCCCATTCACAGACATTCGTGGAGCGGACATGGAAAAGCAGAATTCCACTAAAGCTCAAAGAGCTGTCACACAATTTACTTTAGTTTGGCTGCTGCACTCCTGCTCCCCAGGAAAAGCCTCCAGAGGTGATAAATATGTTGCCAGTGCAGCGCTCTGCATGCATGTGAAGGCAGTCAGGAGCCCACACGCACAGGGGTATGTGCAGTGTCATGTGTGTTGGTACCACTGGCTTTTATGTGCTGCATAGAAGCCCTGCAAGTTCTAGTACATGCAACAAACAGCATGTCTATTACCAGTGTGGCACTTAAAACACTGCCAACAACACTGCTGTGTATTTTACGTTCTGAGATCTGCAAAAGCAGAAAATATTCACACGTACCGAAACTGTGAACTGTTCTGCAAGAACAGTTTATGAAGTGAATCCAAAGCAATGCTGCAACTTGGACATTATTTACAGAGATCTTCCTGGATTGAAGGTATGAAGACAAACCAGCACCTCCATAATATAGTGAAGTGGTATCATACCAAACAGCTTCCCTCACTTGTTAAACCCAAATCATTGCTCAAAACCATTATAGCTACCTGGCACTTGAAAATGAGTGTTGTATCACGGGCTAAAACCATCACTCACTTTCACAGCAGTACAGCAACTTATGAGGCAATTTTCCTATTTCTGAATCAATCAGTAGCATATTTTCTATTGTTTGATTTGAATTTTATTTTCCTTTCAATATTTCCTTTAGGAGACAATTAGAAATTTTGTAAAGTAAAAGGCTTAACTGATTTCCATACTTTTCTTGGTATTTGAATTTTCAGTTTGGTGCAACTAATCATCAATAAACCCCCCTGCCCCTCATTTCTCTCTTCCTTTTACTTCTATGGACACCAATCGTGCAAAAGGTAATTTGAAATTTTAAGGCAGTTTTGAGACTGTAAGAGTAGAATATAAAGCTCACTTACCCGTCTGAATCTTGACTCTGTGTAGCTTAGATGTGAACTGATCATTCACTGTAAATATATGACCATTTTCTATTTCTTTTGATTTAGGCTCTTTTGTGAGAACACGTTGTGTTGGTTTGCCACATGCAAGGGACTGTAGGGCTCTAACCAGTTCTCTTTCAGGGATATCAGTTTCTTGTTGAATTTCCTAAAGAAAAATACCTTAGTTAGCTTGTGGCTATGACAGAAGTATCATGTTTTGCAAACAACATCAGGGGATTGCTTAAATGTCCACCTTCAAGTGTGAGAAATAACACTGCGAGAGCTGTGGGGCTTGAAAGGTTAGAACTCATTCAGCAGAACAGTCTCAGTGTGTACTATGCAAAATGAGCCACCTGTGTCAATGCACAGATAGTGAACTGTGTCAAATGAAGAGCTGCCATGAGCTGAAAGAATGAATAACCAGCTGATTCATTTCCCTGTGATTTTTGAGAAGGCTGAAAGGATGTGTTAACTATTTCCAAGGTTTGCTGAACAGGGGGAAATGAATCCTTGCAACTTAACTAGTGATGGAAAACATCCATGATGTTCACGAGAATTCCTGACCAAGAGCTGCACAAATGCTTCTGCATTCAGCCACACTGCTGAAAATAAAATCTTTACAGATGGAAGCAAACAATATCTAGTTTCACCATAAAACACAGAAAAACTCTAGATTCATTACACCTCCTTTCTGAATAACCTCAAACAAATTATTTCCAGCCTGGATGCCCTTGGCCAGGACTTACACAAAACCCCTCATGTTAATGCAGCAAACACGTGAACTTTGAGGAAGACTGTAAAAACATGCACATAACTTGGTGCACCTCTGTCAGTGCTCTCAAGAATTAGCAAAGGCTGTATGTTAGGTAAGTCACTGGTGATGATGAGTCAGTAAATCAATTACACTGGATGCTGTGACATGCTCTAGGAGAAGGCCAACTCCACTGCTTCCTCAGCCCTAAGGTGCTTACTGAGCTCCCATTTAGTACAAGTTCATTTTCACTTCTCTCTCTTTTCTTTCTTTTTCTAGCCTGAGGAAACTGCAGACACCTCTGATTTCACATTTCCATTCAGACTCTCGAGGGACTCCTAGCAGCTAAAGATTAAACTACTGAAGAGGAAAAATAAACCTCCCAGAGAGGTACCTGTCTGCAAGAGCTGTCCCTTTCTCACCTTCCCCAACTTTGTTTCCAAGAGCAGTATCAAGCTCTTACACTGTCCCCATAAACTCTCAATTCCCATGACACACAAGTCCAAGTGATGACCTTACGTTAAAAGCAGCAGTAACAAGTCCAAGTGATCAAAATGCTAAGATCTGTAAAGAACTTCTTAAAAGCTCTTTAAAGAGTGACCAGAAAAATCAAACTAAGTTCTATCAAATAATGTTATTCCTGGAGCGTACTCAAGTTGTTTTTAAAATCAACACATTTAAAAAATGCCACTTTTCTGTTGTCATACACCACGGACAACATGCAATAAAATAATCTGGATGTACTGGCCTTGATTCAGACTCTACCATGAATTACAGTGCACCTCATACACAATATACATTACTTTTAAACTAGACCCAACACTACATGTACAGTGTTGACTTTACATGAAACTGGTTTTGACATGAGCTCAAATTAACCAGAATGAGGTAAACAAAATAAAATTAAAGTCCAAAATTAAAAGACTTCAGCATTTTTGGTATATCCTGCTTATGAGTGACTGGAAAATAATAAAGTGTTCCTAAGAATATGCTTAGCATAATACATTCAGAAATATTTACACAATTTGCAATAAGTGATGTATATCCACGTATTTTAACTGTTTGCTAGTATCAAAATGCCTCTTCCCAAGCTGCTCACAGATAGTTACTATTTCTTCCTTGTTGTCACCTTCATACATTTTTTTTTCCAGATTCAGCATGGAGTAGTATTAAAAAAAACCCCCAAAAGCTATAATCCTTTACATGGTCACAAAAAAAGGCTTACTGAAATGGATGGATCAGCAAAAAATTTAACAAACTGATTTTAGAACTTACATAAAAACAAAGTCTTAAAGCCACAAACCAAACCCAGGTTATTAATGATGTACTGCCTGTGACATGCAGGTTCCTAAACTTTCATTTTTCATCAACAATTAAAATTAAACTTTTCAACACTAAAATCACTTCTACAAAGGAATATTTATACTCTGCTTTTGGCGAAAGTGAAACAAAGGGAAAAGGGACTTTGAGAGGTTTTGATGCTAGCCATCCTTACACTGTGTATTTCTGTTGCTGTACTTCACTCTACAGCATTGCAACTCAGCCTCTAACGAATGCAAACCATTTGTGTTTAGCAATTTATAAGCCACCATGAAAGCAAGAACCATGAAGAATTGCACTGCAATATGCTGCCTCAAAAGGAGCCAAAAAGCTGAAGCTGGATTAAAAAAAAAAAGAAAACAAAAGTTATGAATGTAAATGGAGATAACAGATGTTCCTGTGCTCTCTTTTCCCTTCAGTCTGTAGCATAACGTTTTTCTAAACATATTTTTAAATAGATATGTGATGCTACAGTGAAAAATGTACACTTCTTTCCAATCTCCTAAAATGCCTTGTTTTAAAGACCACATTAGATTTGTGCACAAGAGTAGTACTGATTACACAATCTGCTAAAAATTTTACCAAGTGAGCACTATCTGGAGGCTACAAAAGATACCACTCTAGGTAAGGAACTGTCTCTGTCCAATTCTGCACAAGATGAAAGGTTAATAGAAGGAAAATGTGCAGAAGGAAATCAGAAGGAAAAGCATTATGTAATTTTGTTGAAATAATAAAAGGTGGTTTTAGTTATATTTACAGACTTCAACCTGTATATCTTCCAAAGCAGACAACAACAAAAGACGAAACAGGTAATCCAGTTTCAAGTTCTAATCTCTCATTTTTGTGGAATTATTCAACAATTTAACTTCTACTACAGCCACATCTGTATATCTTGTTTGTTAAATGTAACGAACAAACCTTATTTTTGATGTCATTACAAGAAATGCGCATTTCACCCTTTAAAATACTGTGCTGCAACTTTAACAGAAAAGTATATTGAGTATTATATGAGATTTTTTTAGAAAAAATTGAATTATTTGAAAAAATTAACATTTTTGAAGGCTTGCATGAAGATCCTTCCTTTTCCATTCCAGCTGCATTAACTTAGACCAAAGGACCACCAGCTCTTTTGCAGATACAAATAAAATGTTGCTGTACAGGAATATAATAAATTCATACCATTTTTGCGAAGGAATTTTTCTAGGCAATAATCTTTTAAGTTTCCATTGCATCATCATTATCCTATTCCTCTCTCAATCACATGCCTTAATGGGTATTATGATTACTGTGAGGATCTTATCAAGTTTGCAATTAATAATCGCAGTGAATGCAAAATAAACCATCAAAGTGTGTTCAACTGTGAAGGCAACTTTGAATTAATACATTCAGCTGTGAATCTGCAGAAACACTTGTATATCAGACAGTTTTAGGCTTACACAAGTACACCCCACAAGTCAGATCACAAGCTAAATTGGAATGAAAGCACTAATTTGACATGACAGAAATAATGGTTGCCCAGCACTCAGCAGTTAATCACAATACTCATTAATCAATGAACAAAGATAAAATTCATTCTCCTCTTAAGTTTTCATAAGTTTTCCTGGCTGGAGTTAAAGACAACTCCCACACACTTCACCAAAGAAACCAAACAAAACAAATGTGCCTCCTTAATGTTTTAGTTACAGTAAGACACAAAATAAAAGCTTAAGAACTCCCAAACCAGCAATAAACAAAACATACACAACTTAAAAGCAGGTAGAGATATTCCTCTATCATCTGGTCTTAGTAAAATAAACTATAATTTAGAACATGTATTAAAAATTTTATTTTTCACTGCTCATACCAAGTGTTACTTATCCATATAAGGGTGAGGCTCTGCTACTCATAAAGCCTACAATTTGGGGGAATAAGGCAGTCTCCAGCCCAATTTCAAAACCAACTTCAAGGGAAAAAAAGTGAGCTATTAGGTTCCCCTCCTTGTTTTAGCTCCCTCAAATACTCTGCAGAGGAGGTACTCAAAAGCTGTAATGCTCCTGGAATAGATTTCACAACACAACACAGACTTTGTGCTCTAAAATAATGGGTTTTTAAATTATGAGCAGTTTATTACAAGCCTCTTATCAAATCCTGCCTTCCTTAATCCCAACTGAGACAATTTCAAAGACACTTTCTTTATTAAGAGGCTAGAAGGATGCCAAATAAGCTGAAAACAATCTGAACAAAAGGCAAATGATTACTATGCATTGCACAGTCAAAAGTACACGAGAAAATCTGGAAATCCACTGTTTCAAACTTCACCCATACTGCTTTTCAAGGCTGCCAGTGCTCTCTCAAAGGGAAGATAATGCGTAAAGTGAAAGTATTAATTGACATTACCAATACAATGCTCAAATCTCGTTGCACAGGATCTTCCTCCAATCCTAAAGCTGCCTTCATTATTCTCCAGTAGCTGACGCTTCAACCTTTCCCAGCAACACCCCTCTAGCCTCCCTGTTAAGAGTCCATCCAGACCTTCTTCACTGTCCTTTCTGGCTGACCAGCTCAGAGAAGGGCTGCAAGTTCTTTGATTCAATTCACTCCACCCTGCCAGTTTTAGCACTTCAGTATTCAAGAAGACAGGATGCAAATCGTTCTCCACCCTTTGGCCTCTAAATCCAGTTTCTCAAAGATAAAATGAGGAAATGGAGCCACCTGCTGCATTCTGACTTCAGCTTTTCCACAGCTTGATGGCCTGGGAATAACCACACCCCCAACCCTCCAACATGTCTGAAAACTTCTGTTCCCAAACAGGTGCACTGCTAATGAGCTGCTTCCGGTGTTTATTGGCCTGATCCCTGCTCAAATAGAATGAGAGGCACCTGATCTTCCACAGTGTATCTGAGGACAAGAAAGTGCCTAAAACAGTCATTTAAAATCAGGTAAGAAAACCACAACACTTACCTCAAATGTGTATTTTTCTCTGTTGTTAAAGAGCATTAATATCGTCATCTGGAAAGTGGAGACTTGCAATATGTGCTTCCGTGTATTTGAGCCAGTTACTTGGGCACCTCCCACACCAACTTCTGAGCCATCTTCCTATTTTAAAATTCCAAAACTACTATTATTCTCTACTGAAAAATATTGTACTTTGGTAAGATGAAAGTTACACAATGAAAAATTTATCTAGGAGATCAGTCTACACAAGAAACAGGACAGCATATGCCTGGGGGCATAAACAGAATGTCCCTCCAGTGGCTGTCTTAGAACATCAGGGGGACTGAGGCTGGAGGCACCTCCATAGGTCCCGTGGTCCAGCCACCACTCCAAGCCAGGCCACAGAGAGCCCTCAGTCATGTACTGAGCATCACTAAAGGACTGAGGTTTACCTTTAAAATTATCAAAATATTTATCCCACAGTAACACAATTTTAACATCCTCACAAATGTGCATTATTAGTACTTTGTTATAAGAATTTGGTTTTGTTTTGCACTGCTTTCTGTACTGCCAAGCATCATGCCATTACTGCCTCTAGCTTAGCACATCAGAACTGAACTATGAATCACTAGAAAATTATTTTCTTGTATACAAATTAAACATTATACTTCCATAAACTCTGCCCAGATTTCTTGTTTTTGAAAAAAATGTTGCCTACACTGCGAGCACTCTGCATATGAAAAGCAGGCTAAACTTGGCTTAACGAAAATAACTCTAAAGAGAAACAAGCTTCTTTTCACTTTTGACTGACAGCCAAAAAAACCCCAGAACACTTAAACCACTGAAGTCCCTTCACGATTAAATTTACTACCTTTTTACAAGGTAAAAGATGATGCTGAGTGGCGGAAAAAAAAAGTAAAACCAAAAATGCTACAAAGGAAGAATCAGACCATAAGGCTGACAGACAGCATCTTGTATTGCCAGTGGGTAAGCTTTTATTTTACAAAATTCTGTAGTTACTAAAAATGTGCATTTGCTTACTTGTAAAAAAACATATGGTATTTACATAATCTTGATACCTTACCTTTTTAACAGGCCCGTAGAAAGTGGCATTGAGATCTGCAGAACCCATATGATGCTGGAGTGTCAGCTGTCGCCCACTATGTTTGGCTAAATAAAATCTGTAATACAATTAAATTGAGTAGAAAAGAGTAGGTAGTTCACATTTTGTATTGAAAGCTTAAAAAAATTATAGACTTTTTGCAGCCCTTAAGGACACTCTTAAGAATTTTTTTTTATTTTTTTTCAAAACACTGACTCATTAGACTTCTACTTAAAATCTCCCAAAAAGTCAAGCATCATTTTGTGACTGTTGTATTTGCTGATTTTCACTTGAACTGAAGAGCAGTATGCCAGCAAGTCTTTTACAGCACAACACATCTGTAGAGTTAAGTTTAGAAGGTTTCTTCTTAAAACCTCTACCTAAAAATCTGTTTTAACACATACCTTCTAAATATTTCAAAAGCATGTCTGGGAGCTGGAGGGATGTTGCACTTTGGTGTGGCTGACTGGGTAGGCCAGTAACCTGTTGTGAGGACGCGCACTGTAAGATCAACACCACCTAATGAGACCTAAGGATAATGGGGGGAAAACATACGCTATATTAAAACAGGACCATGTTTCCTCATTTTCTCTGTATCAGCAAAGAATTTTCATAGACTACAAAAGACTTAGACATATATCTAGAAATGTTATTTTTACAAAGCTAGACAAATAAATTAATTCATCACTATCAGATTAGATGGCACAGCAAAGATTCTCCACATTATTCCCCTCTGGAAGTTAAGAGTGCATAGAATTTAACAAAATAAATTCTTAAGCGACAACAAAACGTCTGTGATCATAAAGAGAACTCATGATACGTGTGACAAATCTTTCTAAATAGGTTTTTTGATGACATGCAATAAAGCCAGGTTGCATGAAATACGTCAGTTTCTAAACAACTCTTTCTAAATTTACTCCGTGGAAGTAGAGAGTAAGTACTGACTATCTGATGTTAAACCACAGGGAGCTCCCCTCTGGACTGCAAAGTGAACAGTTACTCACTTTTACACACATCACCCATCCTCTTTCCCTAAAGACAGCCATTACTGTAAGTATTCAGCACTGGTGAGCAAACATTCCACAACTGAAGCACTGATCTATAAAGCAGATGTTTTAGCAGGTGAGAAAGATCCAGCTACAAGTTGAGGCATAATCCTCACTAGATATCTCAACTAAGTTGAGCATTAGAAAGCTTTAAACTGACAACTTCCAACTCTAGGAGGTATAACCAATACCTTCAAAGAACACACATTAAGGACAAGAAAAACCAAAGCATTCAATATCCAACTTATATGAACCTACTACACAGAAATAGAGCATATTATAATTTAGAAGGTCAAAACTTGAACTCAAACTATTCAACAGCAGAGCAGCATTTCCATGCACTATGGAAGAGTTTTTGGATTGTGCGTGCTGAATGCCTGTGCACATTGACCAACTTGTGCTCAGGAAACTTCTCAAAAACCCAGACAAATCAGTGACAGGCTACTCCTACAGAAACATCCTGGACTGAATTTCATTAAGGTTTAAAAAGAACAATTTGCAGATATAAAGAGCCAGATTAAGATTCTTCTGTAGCCAACATTAGTGCCATGCTTCTAATTTCGTATCACCAATGTCATGAGGATCACAAGAGAAGTTCAAACAGCCATTTAGACACAGAAAACTAGTTAATCTGCCAATTGCCTAAAACAAGAAAAACAGTTTTCCTCCAGCCAAAGTGTAGGGAAAGGCCATTAGTGCAGACAGGATACAGAAAATATATTTAGCTGGAACTGAATCACCTTAGCTGAGATGGCAACTGTTCCCCAAATTTTTTTCATTTTAACCAGACCAGAACACAGCACTAATTCAGACTGCCTCACATCATACATTATACAGAGCACTGAAAAAGTTTCAGAAGCACTTTATTTTACAAGATGTCTTTTCAGCATAAAAATGGTACTAACCAGTGGAAAGTGCCCTGAACTGATCTAATCTTTACAGGACTCCAACAAATGTTTCAGGATTGCAGTTGAAGAAATTACTCATAATCTGTTAGCCTGGACCTTCCCTAATGTTGAGCTTTCCACTTACTGAGAGCAAACTAATCATCTATGCAGACCTTGGCATTGCCTGTATCTCAGGAAATAGGATCCAGCAGGAAACTTTGCAGATAGGATTATTTAGAGAGGAGCAGCTGCCTGACTCCTCAAGGAGGCACCGTACACATTCAAGATACACAAATTGTTTGAAAAGGAGCAGAATGGACTATTGCATATAAAACACAGTATCACCAGCAAGTTAACAGTAACATAACTCCCTCAAAATTTTCCATGTTTCCATTTCCTCTCAAATATTGTCGACATTAAAAGACGATTATATGCTCCTTTGTAAATGAGTACTCCCGACATTTCATGAAAAGGCCATGATTAGGCTGACCAAAAGGCAACCATCACATAAACTCCTGGTCTCTTGCCAAGAAAAAAATTAAATTTCAAGTAAGGTCTAGCAGGACATCCGCTAACATTTTAAATTCATCTCACTGGCTGTATGTAGCTAAAAAGAAGATAGAGATATCATTTATTAACTCACTGAATCTAAGACTGTCATGTAAAGTACACAAATCTTTAACAAAACCCTCGCCCCATGTCCAAGTCTGGCACACTACTTAAAAAATGGGAATGCTCTAACAAAGTTTTCTTGAAATTTGTATTTCAAGCACTTTAGAAGGAAAACATGTCTAGCCTCTAAATAAAAAAAAATAAAATATATTTCAGTGGCAAGATGGCCTGCCCACAAACACTTTTATATCTATCCATATCCTCTACAACCTTTTCTGAAGCCACTTTGAGAACATGCTGTTCCCTCCCTCATGATGATTCACAGTATGCTGATGAGGAAGATTTCCACTGAGTGCTTCAAGAAGGCAAAGCTTTCCTATCACCTTACACAACTGGGGACATGGGACAGAGTACAGCCAACACACTCTTCGTATTCACTTCTGAAACTGATTCAAACATGCTGGATGTACAGACCTACTTACCTGCAGATAGGGAACTACTTGGCTGTTTATGTTATTAAGCTCTACTGGGTAGCAGTATCTAAAAAAAGTATTTTAGAGTAAGTAAACTGATATCTCGAAAAGAAGTGATCTCTCCACTGCAATATTCCAGAAGCCCACTTTTACAACAAGGTGTAATTTTTTTCCAAAAGCACAACTAAGTGCATATTTGCAATTTGAGTAAAATGGCAGGTTTTCTTTTAGTAAAGGCATTCACTGCATCAGAAAAGCTAGACATGAGATGGTGTGCTCTGCACACACCTATAGCACACAGTATTTTTCCTGCTTTAGATAAAAAAATACAGGTCACAACAAAGATCAGCTTTGAAGAATGAGAATGGGAAGGCTTTGCTGGCGACACGGCATTTGGGAAACACGCATGGAAGTGGGCAGCTGGCTCCTGAAGGGTGGGCACAGCTGGGCAGAGGCAAGCACCGCTGGGCAGGCACAGCTGGAGGGAGGTGGCTGCCGTGCTCCCCCTGGCGGCCGCCGCTGGGCAGAGCACCCTCTGCCCGGCGCTCTCGGAACACAGACACAACAGGAATTGGAACGGGATTCTGTGGAATGAAATTGGCACTACTCGAGCTGCGGATCAACCTTCCAACCAGCTCAAGCAACTCAGGAAATGCCAACACAGTTTATAAGACATGAAACACAGTGAAAGAAACATAACCTGCACAAGCTGACAAAAATCCTTCTTTGCACACGCATAAAGCAACAAAGGGAAAACCACAGGCCTTGACAGAAGTCCAGGGTTTTTGTAAGTAACAGGACAAGCACACAGACCCCCATGCTCTTACCCCTGTCGCCTGAAGATGCTGCCTGAACTCATCCATTGTTGTATTTGAGATGCTCATGTCCCTGAACATTCCTTCCAGTTTAGATGTGAACTGACACCCACATTCAGTCTGAAAACACACAAAATAACTTACTGTACCAGCACTGCAAAAACAAAGCTTCTCATATGCAAACTGCAAGACTAAAAGTTAGTTTATAAATCTCTAAAATTGTATTTCTGTACATTTGGTTACTAGGATTTCAATCTTCATAACAATCAGACCTCTGAGAAGAGTTTCAATATTATATAAGGACCTAACCCTACCCAGGACAAAACTTGCTTTCCTTCTCTTTTCTCCATTACTGTATTTTTTATTTAATTTTTGCATTCTACCTTATATTAAAAAACTGTGAAAGTTTATCAAGACATACACTTTCACTTGCTTTTAAGCATTATACTGCAAAGGCAAATGAACTTCATTTATATCACAAGCAAACTGTTGCTCTAGGAGTGCTTTATTTTAAAGGGTGGCTGCAGATCATCCAGTGACATAACCAGGTCTTTGAGAATCAGGGACATGCATACAGATACATGTGCACAAGCATATGAATTTCAATTGCACATGCAGGAGTATAAGCCCATTTCTAACACATACTGTGAGATATATGTATAGATATACAGTATAAAGATGATGATGATAAAGGTAAGCACGTTAGCTTCAGCATCCCGATCACTCTGCAATTCCCTAAGAAAACAGGGCTGTTCAGATCCACTGAGTCACCTTGCAAATGCCCTGTGCATTCTAAATCACCAGGATAAAAGTGGTGGAGAGGTAATTGGGAAGCAATTAATACTGACAATTTGGAGCAATCTGAATGCAAACAGGCTTTTCTCACTGATAGAATACAAAGGCCAAGAATGAGGCCCAGTCTGATTTTAGGATCAAATCCCTCTGGTTCAGAAGTTCTCTAGTCATTTAACATGCCACTTAAGAAGATGTATTAGAACTTGCTTCAAGGACTGTTCAGCTGATGGCTTTACCTTTTTCTCCACCTCTTGGCCTATTTAATAAGTACATTTAACCAACTAAGGAAGAGGTGTTTCCAGAGACTGATATGAAGATTTGTTTTTTCAATCTATCTCAAACTATTTAATTAAAGAGGAATTGAGCATTAACACCAGTCTGCTGATGGAGGCAACTAAAAAACAACACAGGCAGCAATAAAATTCTATTGTGAATAACAAAAAATCTAGGATAAAACACAGCCTTATCTTCAAATTCAGTCACTGCTGTCCTCTTATTTGGAAAGTCTCAAATTTTGAAAAAAATTACTTTGTTTTCTAGATTGCGCTCCCATCACAGGTGTTCTCCACTACTTTCTTCCTTCTATTTTCACAAAATTATTCAGAAAAGCCTTTTGTATTTTCTGGTGGGGCTTTAAAAATCAACTCTTATCTAACAGCAATCAAGATTAATGTTATCTATAAATCTCTTATGTAAAAGCAGAAGAAACCATAACAAAAATATAAAGTATAAATAAATAGAAATAAATATATAACAATAAATAAAAATATAAAGAAGAAAAATCCCCAAAAGGTATGCAGGTACTGTCTTACCTTTAATTTGGATATCATATTTTTCTCAGAGTCATCTGAAACACTCTTGTTTGTTAGAAGTCTTCTTGCCAAGTGCTGCTTGTAATAGCGTTCAAAAACATCCTTCTCTTGCATAAACCTGAATAAAACCATTGCCTTATCCAATATAGTTTCTACTTCTTGCTCTGTTAGCTGTAAAACAAATAATTTGCTGCTTTTAATCTTCCAGCACAAGTGTCTTACACAACCTAAACACTTAAATTAATTCACAGCAGCAGATGGTCTAACAGGAACCTATACATAAGCCAACAAAATTGGTCCAACATGTGATTAACAGCCAAAACAACGGTGCACAAACTCAAAGTGGAGTAAGAAACAGACTTAAAATAAAGGGAAAGGCAGTATCAAGGGAGAAGGGAAACAATAAATGGGTAGAATGCCTTGATAAACACAGTAAAAGTTCCTGGGTAAGTTTTAAAAAGCACTGAAGGAAGTAAGTATTAGGAGTTAGCTTGGCATGAAAGTTTTCAACTGTTAAAACTTAGTTTGTAAAGCCCATCTACTACCAGACAAAATTATTATTTGTTTTATAAATAAATAGAATTTACTATTTGATTCCATGCATGCACTAATATTCAGTTTTATTCAGAGGCACTGAAGCCTCAGCTGAACCATCCTGTCCATTTCTGGGTTCTGTACCTCGAAAAAACTTCATGGCAGAAGCCAAGACTGAAGGACACAGTTGTACTTAAAATGGAAAAGACAGATATGGTAATAGTCCTCTATATGTAAAAACAGTAAAAAGAAGCAAAGACAAATCATTTTCCCATACCAAGCGTGTTCATTTTTCAAAGAAATTACTACATATTGAGAATAGATGCTGAACTATCAATATATTTAAGGAAATGATATTTAAGGTTTCAAAGGAAGGGAGCTGCAGAATCTACTACAGGCTAATTGGTTTTTGAGGGAGAATCTGCCAGAAGTAATTCACATATGCTGCTTCAGAGGTAGGTGACAAGCCACACAGATCTCATTGTGTCTGATTTTTCTGTAGATCTAAAGTAGTATGAGCTCAGATGTGCTACATACATTTTTTTAAGGTAGTATTGCCATTTCTCTTAATATAAAAATAATTCATAGAAAAGTAGCTTAGTTTAATTTTATCCAAGTTTACACAGCAAAGGGCATGGTATTTTACGTTCATTTATACTTACCCCCTTGACTCCCTTTTTCAGCTTATCGTCAATAAATAATGAGAGGTACTCTGGAGACCTTGAGTTGAGGTTGAGGAAGTACTCAAAGTCACCCGCAATAGTCTGTTTGAAGAGTCGATCGTTATTGAAAGATTCTTGAAGAAAGCGATCAAACCTGCTCTTCAAGTCCAGTAAACCCTTAAAAAAAAACCAAACTATTTTCAGTGATGTGAAGTTGTAAGCTGGAAAACAACAGATAGAGAAGACCAGTTGAACAGTCAAGCACTTCTGCACCGCTCCATGCTCGGCATTGTTAGAAGGTATCTGAAATTTCACTTCCATTTTTAAATTTCTATCGCTGCCATAAATCCCTTATAGACGCAATTTTTAGATAAACTTGCTAAAATATTGTTGTCAAATACTAGTGTAGTTTCTTATTCTGAGAACTGTATTGTAAAAAAGTTTTTTAAACACCCTGGTTAAACTGGTTGATTTACCATATTTTTAAATTTACAGCATAATGGAGGTATTTGTTGCACTTGTTATGCCTTGTCTCTTTCAAACACCATTGACAAAGTCACCACCATGAATACAGGATATAGGAAAGCTCAGGCTAAGCACCCACCAACTGCATCCCTAGAGCTACTGAACAAGTTTGAGGAGAAAACACTGCAACAATAGGCCTCAACTTATCAGGGTGTTTTCCTCTCCTCTACTTTAATCCAGGAACATGTTCTGCATTATTTCGTCGCAAGTTTCTTGCTGACCTTTAAGAGTCATGTGAGCATATGAAAGGTAGACATAAGCAATAGCTCTCCAGTTATCACAGTGTGAAGTACATGAGCATGAACAACAACTTCCTCTGAGCTAAATCAGACCCTTAACATCATTTGTAGGATTTGCACCATCTTCACCCAGAGTTAAAGCAATGGAGTGTAGAAGGGGAAGAATCTTTAAATAACCTGAGCACCTTGCTAAGTATAAATAAACACACAGGGTTTAGACACAACTAAACATTTGGGAGGGGGAAAAAACTTCACTCGAGGTTTAGATTTGTAATGGATAACAATTGCCCACAAAACCTGTCCAAGTTAAATGATGCTGAAGTCCTTGGTTCTGAAAAAATTATTCATATGCGGTTACTTAAAGAAGCCATTCAAGAATTACTCAAAGAAGTAGTAACGTTTCTTAGGAACTCAGCATCTTACTTAAAGGAAAGGTCTTTAGACAGGCTAATTAATGTGTATTAGAAATTTTAAATTCAAAGTAAATCCCACTATCTGTTTACCAAGGTTAGCTTATGTCTCCTCTCCAGGAGTACACCACCTGAACAACCTGGTGTTAAAGGGGTGACACTGTTAGTACCTTAAATTACAACAGCATTTCAACATCCCTTCAAACTATTATATGAAGTTTGAAATGTAATCCCCTGGCAATGCTTTTGCAATTATCTCGCCCATTATGCTCAGCATTTAGTGATGGCATGGTGCAGAAGTAGTGCCGAGCTAGGATGAATTTTCTTCCTTGATGCAGCTTCCATGTCTGTTGTCTTATTGCTGTTGTCCTTGAAAGATTCAGATGCACTTGGTAGAGATGAGAAGAGTAAGATGGTTTTTCTCAGTTCACAGATACTTCTGTCATCTTCTATAATCTCAGTGGAAGAGGTGGATAAACCTGAGTGTGGGTTTATTGGCAATCGAATATCAATCCATTCCCTAGGACACCCTCCTGAGATGGCTGGGGTACATAATAAGGGCTGAGCCCTGCCAAAGCACATGGGACACAGCTGGAAATCCTTCTCAGCTTCATTATGTTTGTCTTTGTAGAAGGAAACCTCGATACCATCTTTATAATTAAGTTTATAAATCTTTGTTAGATTTTTTATGATACCTCTTTTAGGCCCATCAGGAGTGAAAATTACTTCAAAGTAATCCAGATACTTATTTTCCACACCATTTGACCCCCCTGCCTTTCTTTTTAAAATCATACCACCACAAACGTTAACAGCCAAAAAAATTTTGAAGGGTATCCTCTCTGCTTTTTAACAGTCCTTGAAGAGGTGATTCTTGTTCAAGCCTGGTAAGAAGTTTACTTCAGCACTGCCAGAAAATTATTAATCCAATCAAAAATGTTTTCATACTCAAATGGCTTCTTCAAATAGTAACCAGTTCTAGCACAGCTATTGCTTTTAAAAAAAAAAAAACAAACAGCAGAGATTAACTGACATACAACATTAAATGTTTCTCATAAAGAACTTCAACTAGACATTTTAAAAATCCTCAAACTTAATGTTTAATGAATACATAATTTCAAATTAAATATAAAACATCTTCCAGCTACAGAAATACATCCTTAAAGTTTGATGAACTCTTAAGATTTTATGTGCAAATTTAAAACCATCTTCTCTGAGACAATGGAAAAGATGACAAATACTCTTGAAACATATTTTGTGATCTTGATAAATTAATGGTACACATCACTTAGTGAGAGGTGGAAAAAAAGAGAGAACACTCAAGTCTTTTACCATGCAGAAGCGTTCTGTTTCTCAGGGAGACTGAGAATGAAGCAAGTAATTTGTTGTGATTGATAAACACAGTCACCTCTCAATCACAGCTAAACTTGCCATGAAATACTGCCACGTGAACAGTGATAGCTAATGTTACACAAAATTAATCAAAATGGACACGATAACGCTATTTGCCAGGAGACACACAACTCACTTTGGGGTAATCCAAGAAGGTCCCAGCAGTTAGATAATTAGCTGGAAGATGTTGTTTATTATAAGCAGCTACCAAAAGCACAAAAACTGAGCATGTGCTTTCCAAGCAACTTCAGCAAGACTTCTAAACATGTCTGAAAATTCAGAGAATGTGCTTTTTTTTTTAAATTATAAATTTAGCTTATTAATAATGATCCCTTTTGAACTGATATTAAGGTTTACCTTATAAATTGCGTCTGTGGTGAACTGCTACTGTGGGAAATGTGGGAAAGATGAAAGAAAAGAAAGTTAAATATTTTAACTACCTGAATATAGTCAACTGGATTCTTTCCTTCTCCCTCTTCAGAAACTAGTGCTTTGCCTTGCTCTCTTAGGTATGAGCTCATGCACTCACACATCGTCTTCAGACCATTTGGCACACGGCTGAACAACTTGTACATGCAAGCAAGGTCTAGAATCAAGAATGAGAGATTATGCAGGACACCTCCGTGTTTTATGCGCCTGTAACTCATTCATCCCAGAGCAAAAGGGTGACAATAAAAGTTTCACCTAAAATAATGAGAAGTGCCTTAGGCTAAACATAGCTTTCCAAAAGAGCAATTCATCCTTGTACATTTACTCAAAATCTTATCTTCATAATGTAGCAAGTATTTCCACTCTAGCATTTAACTAAATCAAACCAAGGTCTATAAAAGTTAAATGAATTCCTGTATCTTATGAATACCCTTCAATATCCTTGCCCCTGAGCCTGAAGGCTACCTAAACTGGATATTAAAAAAGCCACATTATGTATAATATCATCACTTTCCTTTTCAATACAGTAACTCTCTTTTCGTACAGCTAGGAAATGCGCTCACTTTGTTGCTCTATCACCTAGTAATCATGAAGCTGCTTTAATGAACAAGGCCATTAATCTAAGCAGCAAGTCTGTTCCCCATTTTCGTGGCTTTAGTGTGAACACCAATTTCTAAATATAGATACTACAATCCCTCTCTTCATTATGCTGCTTTAGAAACTTATGTTCTATTTCTTTCCAGAGTAACTTTCATTCAGTCACTCTGTCCCACATTGACCTCTATTAGGGAAAACCAAATCAAGCCAAGCCCTTCTTTTTCAACCAGGTCAATAAGCCGCTTCTTATCCTTTAAAAATAACCAACTCCTTTCTGCAACAATGTTCTCTCTTCAAGAATTGGTCCTGAAAAGCTTCTGTTTGTCTTTTACACGAGTACTTTTTAAATAGCTGTCTGTGGGCCAAAAATTTTTGATGCATTTTGACAGATATATACTAGAGGAATGGAAGTAATAAAATGGCCCATGGAAAACTGGTAACAAACAATACATTCATACTTTTCTTGCAAGATACTTGGTTTACTAAAAAAGTACATGCATCTGATACCAAACAGAAAACAAGTCAAGTGTATAGGCTCTGTTTTAAGAGCCCTCTAAAAGTCACTGAAATAATATTCTCAGATGTTTGCAGAACAGAGCCACCAAAGTGTTTTCAGTATTACACAGGAATACAAATGCTAAGCTTGACTTATCCCATGTTTAAAAACAATAAGCAGTATCAAACATTTCTGTCTCCCATGTGACCCAGTCTTACCTTCTGTCTTCCCATTTTTCAGCATATGAACTAGCCCAGAGTTCTCCATTTCCACTATAGTTTTCATATGCTTGGAAATAAGCTCCCTCTCAACGACTTTCACAATAGGTTCTTCGGTTGATTTATCCAGACAATGCATCACCCGTTCTATTTCTTCATTAATTCTAGCTTCTACTTTCTTTATATATACAGAAGCACTGTTTTCAGCTAAAAATTTTTGACTTTCCATCTGTAATTAACACAAATTAATACTTTAGACTTTTTTACAGGGGAAAAAGAAAATGTACTAGTTACGTCAGATCAGTATTTATAGCCAAGTTCCAATCAAACACAGAATGTCCAACACATTACACACCCAAGATTTACATACACACTTAACACAAAATTAAGGTTCTATTATACTAAATGTGTTACATAAGGGGCTATATGCAATATAACAAGCTATTTTTCATACTAAGTCAGCCTAGTTTCCAGTTACCAACCAGAGTTTTAGCCACAGGTCTAAAAAAAACGGAAAGATGGGAAGAGGCAAAAATTCCTTTCAAATACCAGTTTGTGTCAGTTGTCATTATTTTTGTTAGTGACAATGCTGAGCACATTATTTCATGACAAACTGTTCTTATCCATATTGGTCAGCATAGTCTTTTGGAGAAAAGATGTTTTATTTTTTTTATTTTTAAGGCAAAGCTAAAAAACGGAACTTAAATGAAATTAACTGTTTTTCTTAATTTTATATAGCACGTATGAAAACCAGTACATAATAACATGTAAATTGTTGTACAACATATGCTTCAGTTTTTCAAAGAAGTTTGGAGAGCAAATGACAGACAGTGGATCCTGCATAAGAACAGGGAGAAAGACCTTTTAACACGCTTTTAAAATTTCTATCAATTTCCACCAAGAGATGAACATGATTACACCCAACAAGCATTCAATTGGCTTTCCTCATCAAAGTATCTAAAAAAACCCTCTCAGGGAATATTTAAAATGTGTTGTTTGGTGGCTGATCAACAACTGAAGAGCCATTTGGTTATGTTAAAATGAACTGAGTCAAGGAATTAATTACAGAAAATAGCTCACAAATGTAGACACTATGAAGGAAACAAAGCTTCCTCAAAGGCAGTTTGACAGGTTTCCCAGCCTGAAACAGTTTGAACCTTTCACGGTTTCACGGTTACTGGTATTTCAAAAAGACTGTGGGGGCAATGCAGGGGTAGACTCAGTTCCATGAAATACCCTAAAGCAGCAGGCACAAGATATAACATGATGATTACCTTACATGTTAGTGGCACCCACAGCTCAAAACTACCTTCAAATTATGCTAATTCTGTAAAATCTGTATTACTTTTGCCCCACAAAGTTAACAATTCTTTTTCTTATTTAATGGATATAGACATGCTCATCAAAAAAGCAACAAGTATTTAAAGTACCACCAAATCTCACAATTTCAGGGAGTTACAACAAAATTCCAAATACGATATTAGAACACCGCTGTACCTGAAAAAATTCAGCAGACATCTCCAAAAACGGAGCCTCAAAGTCTTCTTCATAGACTGACCTTCCTTCAAGACCTAGAATCATTAACATCTGGCAAGCATTTCTTATTGCGCCTCTGCCAAAAAGTAAGTTGTTAACAACTTGAGAAATCTACATGCTTGTAAGACAGAGTACACAGCAGAGTAACAAACTCGTAACATAATATTAATTTAAATAAAATATAGTAAGTCCATTTTTAAATCTGTTCAATATATGACACATTTTCAAGACCATTATATGACCAAGACCACTTGGTTTTGTTCAAAACTAAAGAGGTGACAATGTTTATTAAATACTTTAAATGAAGTGATAGAGAAGCAGGTCTCAAGTTCTACCAGCTTGCAAGACTATCAAAAACACACTTCAATATACAAGAAAACAAAGCGAAATACTACTTCAAAGAAAACTGCACATGTAGGTCAGAATTGAGCCATTAAAAATAATTGCACGCATGGAATTTGCTGTGCGAAGTCTGAGTTTTTTTTTTTTTTGTTGGCTTTAAAAAAAACCACAACCAAAAAAATACCCAAAACAACAATTAAAAAACGCCCAAAACTCAACCAAACACAAAATAAACCCCACCAAAATAAAAGTGTATCAGCAAGCTAATGAAAACAAAAGAACTGCATCCAGAAAAAAATTCCACTTTCTGGCAGTAGGGGACAATACACAGCTGTAGTCGGAGAGCATTTATTTTTCTTTTCATAAATTGCATGTTGGGCAACCTCAGTCACAGAACTGCAGCCAAAGTAGCAAGGATTTTACATATCCCCACACCCAACAGCTGCTCTGAAACTGGAGAAGCACAAGAAAACCTGCAAATTTGCAGTTCCTTCAGCCACAGTATCTGCAGTGTGTGGCACAAACTCCACATCTAAACTGGCCTGGGAAGCCGTGAAACAGAGTTAAACGCTTAGAGATGCAACACAGCTATTGAGAAACAAAGGGATCAAAACATGAGGAAAAGGGATTGGCTTTAAAAGAGGAAGCCAAATAAATAGACAGGCCCAAAAAATTAAGCCACCTCTCAATACAGAGAAAATACAGGATAGGAAGGGGCAGAGAATCATCAAAACTTTGCGTCATAACCAAATGCTCCTGCACAACGTGGTAATCGAAACATTTAATTAAAGTTTTAAGAAAAATTACAAGATAAATATTAAAATATATTAACAAGCTTCCCCATTTACTGCTATGCTAAAATTAGAAATATGTTATTTCAAATTACGGAGAAACTTTAGTTTTGTGGCCTTAAGTACTGAATTTTTGGTATGTGTTCTTGAGTCACTCATTATTTATAGCTAAAGACAGTCACTTACAAACTTCTTACCTGTCTACAACTTCTCCTTTCCTTTCTCTTGCAATCATATCCAGCAGAGTTTGCCGCAGGTGATCCCTAATACAGCCATAGCGTACAACTTGATCTCGAAAAATAATCAAGCCCAAATTGTAGACGTTCTCCACATTATTTTGTTGCACATACACACGGTCCTACAACGAAGGCATATGCAGCAATGAAATCGTACATTCAGTGCATCTGTGCTATTCAAAAATAAAAGATCGTTTTTTCTGTACAGAGCCTTTCTTCATAGAAAAAGACTACAAATACCCTCAACATGCAAAAGCAGTCCCATTTTCCAAAACTTCATTTACACTGAAAGTCTATGGCTCAAGAGTGTAAGCACAGCACTTGTGACTAAAGCATGACAACAAATATACTGCCTTGTCACTTTTTAGTCCAGGTGCAGAGAAACCTCCAACTACTGACAAAATTTGCAGCACAATCTAAAAGTGGCTTTACTTACCTACTCAAACCCCTTCCATCCACCCTTTTCTGATCTTAATTCATTTTCCTAAAATTTTTTCCCACCTCCCCACGCATGTTCCTAGCATTAGCGTTCCTTTTAGGCAAACAAAACGCAATATTCACCAACATTTCCTGAAACAGCATCATTGGATGAACAGAAGAAAAAAGTAAAGCCAAAATGAGAAGAGTTGTAATCAAAATCTTTATGGATTGGTACTGTAAAATTGTATAGAAGGACGTGTGTTAACAACCCTCCATCCTCTGATAAAAAAATTCACTGTCATTCAACTTGAGCAAATGTTACACATCATTATAATCACACCCATACATGAACACCCAAAAAAGAAAAGAAAGGAGAACATTTTTTACATTTCAATCTGGGTTTAAATTCTGTCTACATAATCTCAGTCTAGTCTATAGGAAGGATCAAGTTCCTCAACTATCCACTTTTTTAATCCACCTACCTTTACAAACTGATGCTGATCCTCAGATGAGCATTCCAAGACCACATAGCCCAAAATCCATCATATAGAGTTGACTGAGACACTACTGAGCAGACCCTCTGATTACTTATTGCCACCCACAGAAATGCTTCAAAAATTTGTCTCCCCTTTCCTATTCCTCTCTCCCAACATATCAACTGTCTAGAAAAGGAAGGCTATTAATAAAGTTCTTAGCAGACAGAAAATGCATGTATTTGCTTAATAGCCACTAGTGCTGTGCTAGGTAAGCCCTTTGAAACGACATTAAGATGAGAAAAACAGAGCTTTTTTCTGTCAGGGCATAATCCATTCTTCTAAAATCATAGCTTGGGTAATTACTAAAAATACTGCTTTGCTACCATTTAAGCATCAGGACAATGATATTAGAAAAAGCTGGAGAGTTTTGTCCCCACTCACAAATCTGATTGGGATAAG
Source organism: Grallaria varia (assembly GCA_013396735.1). NCBI lineage: Eukaryota > Metazoa > Chordata > Aves > Passeriformes > Formicariidae > Grallaria > Grallaria varia. The sequence continues at coordinate 355,601 of VWZG01004006.1, forward strand.
GTTTTCTAAGAATATAAACAGCTGTAAGAAAATAATAAAAAAAAATTAAATTCTATGAAGGATGAAGGTCAATGTTTGAAATTGAGTATAAAGATCAGCTTCTTCACTGGTTCTGTCAACTATCTTAAGTGCTTTATCACACTCAAGAGTTGAAGAGTAAAGCTACTCAAACATCTTGAAAATGAAACCCTTAAAAGAACAAATGTTACGCTTCAGACGACAGAAAAAAATTACGAAATTGCAGATTTATATAAATTCCACAGTTACAAAAAATCAGAAGGAAAAGACAGCACACAATTTAGCAGCTGAATTTACATGGCAAAGTTGTTCATATACTAATTATATGCCAGATTTCCACTTGGTGACCAGAGGAAAGCGAAACACTGGGTTTCCCACTCTCCCTTCAGACAGGCAGCACTTCATTTAAATGAAAAAACGAGATGGGAACAGATAGATATGCCTACTCTGCGGCTCCTGGAGCAAGTACAATTCTGCCTCACAGCAAAACGTTTACTAATCCGTCTCATGAAGTCAATTTAGTGATGTGGGGTGGTCTAGGTCTTTGGAATATGTTACTTCCTTTTTGTTACTCAGAAACAGGGTTGTTTATTTCACTTCCTTATTTACTTGCATCAAGAACAGAAGTAAATGGGATTCTCAAGTAACTCAAGCTTAAAACACATTTTCAAAGACATGAAAGAGCAAATTAAAAAGTAATGACTAATATACTATGTAACTTGAGGAGAAAAGAATATATTTATCATTTCCAAAAAACATTCAGGCCTCTGCAGCACAGGCAGCAGGGTATCTAAAAGGATTAAAGCCATGGCCATGACTCATCTGCATAGTTCTCTTGTGGCAGTGCTAAACAGTGCCATCACAAAATAGTAACTGCACTAGAAACTCCTCTCAGTGTATCAGCATGCCTCTGTAGTAAGCCAGACCACTCCACAATACCCAAACCAGAGCAGCAACATTAACGTTTCTGCTGCTGATTTGCTCGCCCTTGGTTACAGATCACATTTACTGTTTACTGGAAGCTCTCCCAATCTAAAAAAAGGAATCACAGAGAGAGAGCCCCAGCTGGGAACAGGTTTGACTGACAAGTCTATGCACCACTGAACAGCAATCACTTCCCACAGGGAGAAGCAGCAGGTGCTTAAAAGTAAGAGGAACTTTCAAAAGACAAGGGTGGAGTTTCAGGCAGCAGTTATTCACAAAATACAATCCTGCTTACACCGAAGAGTAATTCTGATCTGAACTAAAGTCACCTCCTGTAAGACATCACCAGCCACATTTTGCCCATCTCATCACAGATGATGCAGTCTTCAGACACCCTTGTGTTTGTCTATATAGTAAGTGTCTTTGATCCTAGTTCTGGAAATAAAAACAACACTTCTCCCTATTACCTTGTCTGTAAGGCATGGACAGTAAGAGTTACATGCCCTGAGGTCAAAACTCACATACCCAATCTGTCAGTGCTGGCCTAAAAAACCAAAAAAGACACTGTCTTTGTGTGTGGTACAGATGCGAAGGGAATGCTCTGCCCTTTGAAAAATACACAGCTGCACTTGCAGGAGCAATTGTTCACTTCTGACAGTGTCTTACTGGCACTACCCATATGCCTATAACACAGCCAGGGGTGTGACTGCTGCACTTGCACACCTGAAGTTGCTTTCAGTTTAGCAAGTACAAGTAATAAAGAAGGGAGATCACAGAATCCAGTTTAACAGTTCCATTACACATTCTAAGAATTCTCACACTCAGCACTGCTTGACGATCAAACACCTGCACCTCCACTGCTACCATGGCACACAGCAATGAAATAAACCTGCTGTAGACATGTTTACCTACACTGCTGCCATGAGGCTGAATTACAGATATGCCCAATTGTAGTCCATCACTTCACTACTTCAACATGTCTCAGTACATGACCTTAGCAAAGACGCTACTTAGAACACAACTTCACTGCTTCAGTGCCTCACCGCTTGCTGCAGACACAGCCATGAAGTCATGGAGGGTATTACATCTACCCTGGCATTGAGTCCTGTAGCCTAAACGTGCAGAGCAAAAGGAAGAGAGCTAGTGCTATATCCTACAAGATACAGAGGAACTACATAAACCTGAAATTCAGTGATGGAAACTGGAATGTCTCAAAAAAGTCAAGACAAATCTTTATTGTGCAAAAGGTTGCTAAACACCTGCAACAGACCTGAAACCAACAGACTTTCGCCAGAGAGTAATCGCAACACAAAGGACAGGTAATTGAGTGTCTTGTGAAGAGGTTTATTTTAAAAGTAGCAAAATTAAATAGGGTAAAGAGATTAAAGTGAGTTGGAGAGGTGTTTGTTTTGAGTTAAATCATATCAATGGGTGAAACAAAGATGGAAAACAAACGTCATTAGAGCAGATATAGTTTAGTTTAAGATGTACAATCACTAGGCTGAAGTAATAATTTAAGACAGTAAGACCAGAATTTAAGAGGATGTTAAATGTTTTACTTTCACTGATGTCACACGGTGGCATGTTGGGCAATAACTACATTTCCTGAAACTGATGGATAACTGAGATGGCCTATGAAATAAGAGAAGGATTGGGTTATGCTTTATTTACAAATGCATGACAATTGCATATAATTCTCCTGGTAGAACACAAGCATATCAATTAACAATGCCTGGTGACTGAGGTTATACAGTGTTTGGGGTTTTTTTAGATAAAATATTTTTCATGTCAGTTATAGTGCTGTGCTTGAATAAAAACATATAAACAACTTCTTTCTGACATAAGAGTATCACCATAATCCTACGTGTCATTCAGACACAACATCACAGAAGAAGAACAAATCATTCCTTATTTTATAAAGTTCTTGAAAATTGTTCCTTTGAAGAGCAGTCAGGTTTCATCTTTTATGGGTGTTCCACCATTTTATAATTTTGTGGCATTAGCAGCCACAAAACTATCTTCAAAACTTCCAGATTTTTTGAATGAACACATCCTCAAGACTGGAAGTTTCCTGCTCTTAAGTCTCTATCAAATGAAGAGAATGATGTTAGACTCAAGATGACATCCCAGTGACAAAGATGAAACTGCAGATCTTTGACAGTAGTTCTATTTTAAACCATAGCTTATACTTTAATTTGTAATCAAAGCATGTATTTTCTATTGACAATTTGTCTTATGTCCCTCCAAGTCAAAGAAAAGGAGGGAGTCTACCCCTTGCACCAGCTCTGTGCATTAGATAGTTTCATAGAATAAAAACTAAATTTATAATTATAAACTTCATGTTACATTATACAGGTTTAACAGACATCAGTGCTCCAAAAGTTTATGTAAGCTTTTTGAAAGAAAACTTTTATAATTTTACTGTTATACTATAAAAATATGTTACTGTAGATGTGTTTTCTCTGTTTCTTTGGGTCTTACTTTTGTACAAAGGAAAAAAATCTATAGAAGGCAAAGAATTAGTCAAGCAGAGGGCTCAACTGAACAAGCACTTGAAATCATTAGGAACTGTTGAACAGCACATGAAGGCTGTATAGGCCAGAGGTACTCAAGCTTTCTTATTTTTCTGTTCTGAATCTAAAAGATAACCCATGAAGTTCAATTTGCACCTGTAGGAAAGCTGCAAATTTCCCTCCCTGAAATTCCGGTGGAAAAGAGAAGGCTGGCTGGGTGTTTGAACAGCGCTCACAAAATTCAAACCAAAGTCAAGGCATTGGTCTCCTGAGTGCAAAAAATACTTAGGAAACAGCTCTCCTTTCCCCCTAGAAGTGGTAACTGCAGTATGTAAGCCTTCCTCAAAGGGGGACCTTTTTGGTCCTTAATATACTGGTCAACACACTGAAACAGGAAAAGCTGATACGCCAATTTTCTCTGCCACTATTTGAAGGATCAAAATTTACTGACTTAAAGAGTAGGAGATAATATTGCATAATCCATTATCTTGGAACATCCAGCACCTCCTGTACTGAAATAATACATAATGTTTGGATAAAACATAACAGCTACTACCATAGAAAGCTCTGGATTCCCTCTTAAAACATTTCTGAAAATTCACCACTAGCTCTGGTAGATTAATCTCATCACTAATTATTCTTCAATTTGCCTAGTTGCAGCTTGCAGCACTTGATTTGTATTTGTCCTTCACAAACAGATTAGACATTCCAGGATTTCTCACAGCAAAGACAGTACATTTTAAAAATAATCTCTCAATCTTCCTTTCAGCAAGATAAGATACACAAATCATTAAGTGTCACTAGAAGGCATTTTATCCAACCCTCTACTTTTTTGTCTTTTCCCAACTGAAATAAAACAAACCAACCCCCCCATGACATGAAGGTCAGTAAATCCATGTAGAAAATAATGAAGTTATTAATTACTCTGAATTCTTTAACTTTTAGCAGCTTATTAACCAAAGGGAACTTGACAGCTAATACAAACATGGTCAATGTCACAGGGTTGAGATCTTTAACAGCTACAAGATAAGATCTTAACTCCAGCTGTTTAGCAGATAGAGCACAATTCCAGTTAATTACCATTTTTGACCAAAAAAAAACAAACACCCATAATTGTCTGTCCTTCATGGTCTAATACTGAATAACATACTATCTTTAGTATGATATTTTGGCAAAGAAGGATTTTACATAAAAAACCCCACAGCATCTCAACATATTTTTTCTCATTTCTCAAGTCAAAGCCTTTGGCTAGAAGCAAAGCAAAAATATTCTTCTGCATCCTACAGCATGCCCACCATTATGGGGATTTAAATGCATACCAACTACCCAAAGCATAACACACAATCCAGAGACAAAAATGTCAGACCCTCTCTCTCCAAAGAAAAGCTTTTTCTCTTGGCTAGAGGTAAGAAATTGCAAGCTTGCAACCAAAGATCAACATTCTTATCTATGCACATCACTTAATCTTGCACCCAAGCTCTACATGAACAGCAAAGGATTCAGTTAGAATTTAACATTCAAGGACACACACTGTACCTAAGCAAGAAGTTATCCTCTTCAAATCCTTAAGCCTGAAGAACAACTACATTGGAAGTTTGAGGAGACTTTACACCATCACACTTTGCATGGTAAGAAAAGGCCACTACGTAAACTACAGCTTGCAAGTCACGTCTATAACCTGCCAGAATAGGTCTGACTAGCTTAATTTTAAGAACTGCAAAGTTCAACCATTTTTCAGATTAATTTTTCCAGTGATAATGAGAACCTGGAAGAAGAATCCAATTACAACTTGTCAAGCACCTGAAATACCCTTGTATGCACACAGGAAATTCAAAACAAAGGACAATCTTAGGAAAAAGACTTGTTTTTTACCCCTCCAGTTTATTTGTTTGGAAGCGTCAAAAGACAATTTACTGCACTGCTAAATGTGTGAAACAGCAGAATACCCACCATATACATCAGAATGTCTCTAATCATCACCATTGCCGTTTGATGATCATTCCACGCTTGGTTTAGTGTCTGTAGAAAGTTGTTATTCAAGGAGTTTAACACATCTTCTCGCACCTGAAGCAAAAAAAAAATACATTGCATAAACTCAAGTCAGTTTCTCCCACAGCATTTAATCTTAAACTCAGCTTCAGCACAAAATTTCTTGCTCCTCTATGAACTTGAATATTGAGAACAAGTTCTTGCTTTTCCTGGGTCCTGACCATCCCTACCTTGTACTTCCACTTTACTGTGGAAAAAATATGACTTCACACAAGTAAGAAAAATCAGGCTGAAAACAAGAGCAACAAAATAAACATGGATATTGAATTTCAAAGGAATTCCTGAAATCGCAAATGTTAAAAATATTTTTTACAGCTCCTCAGAGGTTTTATTTCCTATGTAATAGTATTTCAATTAATGTTAACTTTACTGTCACAAATAATTTCAGAATATTGGGTAGTAGCAGTCAATGTTACAAACAGGAAAAAGCACAGGTGGAAATCTGGCCATGATATAATTTATAGAAGGAAGCTGAGATAGCGAGGGAAGCTGAGACAGCATAAAGTTACAGCAAACAACAGTTCTGAAAGGAAGCAATTACTTGGTAAAGAGCAGATTCATACACTGACAGTCCATACTCGCCATTAACAAGAAAAAAGCAAGTCACATTTTTTTATACAAATGTATTTTCTAGTTGATTCAACTGTCTCAACTTCAGACTTCATGCCTCTTTGCCACTACTACTAGTAAAAAAGAACATGCAGTTCCGTATTTTTATTTTATGCAGTAGGTATATACTACAGTGCCCAAGCTTTAAACTCCTGTAAAGCAAAAACTCATGGGAATGTAAAAATATCATTCCAGAGTTAACGTAATGTGGGAATTGACTTTTGATATAACATGCAGACTATACTGTGCCTTTGTTGTAAGTCAACAGAATGTATTCTCACATTTATCTGTACTTATACTTGGGTGAGTGTAAATTTCAGTACAGAGAATTCAAAGAGGAAAATAAAATGTACACAGCAGTCACAAGCTGTACCAACGTCACATGCAACCACCTGAAAGACTTCATTCTGTTATTTAAGTTTCATGAAGTTATTAGGTTGAACCAGCATAACAAAGAATTCTGTCAGCCACACTACCATACATACTCCATAAAACTAGATGAGCAAACCAGAGACAGAGCATGGCACATCGTACAAACACAATGGTCTCTTCTCTGGAAGCTTATCCCAACAATATTCACCTTGTTAATGAATTGAGGCAATACAGGTAATGCATAGGTTGTTCAAAGCTTTCCGGAATCTTCAAACACCTACTCTGCAGACCTGAGCAAGGCCTCTCCTCCTCACTTTCAGAAAACATAAGATGCAATTAAAAGCACTGCTTAGCTGCCTTATTCTTTCTGATCATGACCATCATTTATCCTTTGGTCCCTCAAATGTGTGATCTGTTGACATCCGAACCATGTAGTTTTCAGCCAAAACATAAATATGCATAAAAAACTTCAGCAGACATACAGTTGAAAAGGATGCAGAACCTCCCAGACCAAGAGAAACAAACATGACATGGTTGCTTTCACTTCTTTGGCCAGTATGGAAAAACATGGAAAACATTACTTGGTAGATCATCCACACAAGTAAAAGTTACCAAAGCATGATTAGTTTGCAAGCACAGATAAGTAGGGCAGGAATGAATCAATTTTGTGATACTTTTTTTTTTAACAACACAGAGGCACAGTGTGTCTTTAAAATTACACACATCCACCACACTAATGCTACTGTGATAGCCAGTGCCAAATCATACACTAACTGGAAGCAAAAAGGGGTTCTTGCTACCAGGTAGCAGTGACGACTTGCTTCCAACCAGATACTTGAACACTTGAGAGTGCCACCTCTGCTCCATACAGAATGTCATGTGGCTTTCTGGAAATGTGTTTTAAACTAAGGAATGGGTGCCATACAACAAAACTACTTTAAGAGTCTTTCTTCTCAATGACATTCTTCTAGGTTTATTTTAAGCTTCAGAGAGGTTTGGGAAGCTGTTCTTTTAGTTGCTACAGAAGCCAACCAAATTATTGCTTACAACAGCTGTCTAGTTAATAAGTGTTCAACACATTCCTCGTACAGGCCATGGATACAACAATATTACAGTTAAACTACTATAATACACATAACGTCTTAGCCATGCACAGTCAAACCACTTTGTTAGAATAAATGATTTGAAGTAAGAAAATCTGAATATCTACACTCTTCTACAAGAAAGCTCTTCAGATAAACAGCTGCTATTCTTCCAAAGCCTTAGGAAAATTTCAACCTGAAAGATTTTTATCAGCAGAATGTTACTTTGAATTAGCAGAGCTTGTAGTGATTTCTGTGACAATATTTGCAGCTATACAGTAAATTGGCAAGGAAAGCCAGCTTAAATAGGACTGTCCATATAAAGACTTGCTTGAAAATAAATTAGCAACTTAATGATCTATGTAAGGTCTTATAGCTGCAAGGATGAAATCTGGTGTATAACTTCAGGCTCAAATGCATTTTATCCTGGATACAGCTCTTCAGGAAACATAGAATCCTCCCCCCCAATCTCTTAAGAATAGTTGGCATAAGCTTTCAATACCATTAAGTAACTCTCTATTAAGTGTACACAAAGCAGACTTATGGCCTAGCACTTTCTCTCTTACAGTGTGTGGCCTGATGCAGCACCACAAATAGTTCAATTATGTAATTTCCACTACTGTAAGAACAGCCAGAACCTTCTATAGTGAGCAGCAGTAAAGAACTGCACTTTCTGAACTAAGCTCTCAGAACTTCTATTATGGAGTTTCTTTACCTTCTACAAAAATCCAAGTGATCTAAAAGATATTATTCTAAATTCTTAAGAGTCCCAAAGTAAATTAACAGATAAACTATGACTTTACCAGGAATGTCTGTTCATCCCTGCAGCTCTATTCTACTGCTGAAAGAAAAAAAAACACTGAAGAATACTGATGATTCTGAACAGATATTTTCTGGCAATTCCCTCACATCCTTTTCCCCGCCACATAATAGCAGACTTGCACAAGATCATTTGAAAACATAATTTATATAAAGGCAGATAACACTCCATACATTGTCAGTCAGGCTTACAGTACACCCTAATGCTCAATGGGTAATTTGCCTCCTACGTGACTTCTCAAATCATTCCTTCCTATTTCATTGATGTCATGGAAATAATGTTAAATTCCCTGTCGGAGATGCCTCTCTTCTCCCCTTCTCTCTGCGACACCACAGTAGCAAATTTTAAAGCTCGTAAAGGATCCCAGACATCACTCTCTGAGTCCCAGAGCAGACATGCTTCCTTCAGCCCACACCTTCTGCACCAGCACCCCACACAATTCCTTCTGCACTAACAGTGCCACAATGACCAGCTCTGTGCCCTCCTTACCAAAGGCTTTCTTCCATGCCTGCCTGTATTACTATTCTGAAATACCAGGTACCGTCACTACCAAACTCCACCAGCTGTATCAGCAAAGAACACCACATCATAAGGCATTCTGCCACGGCAGCACCAGAAAGCTTTGGTGAGAGCAAGAAGTATTACAGGACATGAGGATATCCCAAGCACCACTTCCTTTTCTGAAATGCTCCAGCATCTCCCCAGACCAGTTTTAGGACAGTCCTTTACATCTCTGAATCTGAGGTACACTGCACAGAAAACCCACCAAGACTGTACTGGGCTCGGCCAGCGAATTAATCAACTCCTTTGTCACACACAGAGTTTACAGAATGCACACGGTACATTGCATGTCATGGGTTTAGGGTTCACTAGACTACGAAGAGTCCATAAAAATCACAGACTCGCAGAATGGCTTGGGTTGGAAGGGACCTTAAAGATCACCTAGTTCCAAACTCCCTGCCATGGGCAGGAACACCTCTCACTAGATTAAGTTGCTCAAAGCCCCATCCAAGCTGGCCTTGAGCACTTCCAGGGACTGGGCATCCACAGTTTCTCTGGGCAACCTATACCAGTGTTTCACCACCCTCATAAGTGAAGAATTTCTTCCTAATATCTCACCTAAACCTACTCTCTTTTAGTCTGAAGCCATTACCTCTAGTCCTGTCACTACATGTCCTTGTCAAGTTTCTCTCTTCAGGTACTGAAGGCCACAATTAGGTCACCCCAAAGCCTTCTCGGGTGTGCACTTGATTCCTTTGTCTGTGTCATTAAGGAAGATATTAAATAACACTGGTCCAGTATGGACCTTGAGGGACACCACTTGTCACTGATGTCTGTCAGGACTCTGACCCAGTGACTGCAGCCTTCTGGATGCTACTGTCCAACCAATTTTTTATCCATCTAACAGTCCACTCATCAAATCCACCTCTCTCCAACTTAGAGAGATAGTGTGGGGCACCATGTCAAAAGCTTTACAGAAGTCCAGAGAAACTACATCTCTAACCCTTCCTTTGTCCACTCCATCAAAGAAGGCCATGGGGTTGGCCAGGAAGACTTTCCCTCGGTGAAGCTGTGCTGGCTGTCCCAAATCACCTCCCTGTCATCCATGTACCTTAGCATAGCTCCTAGGAAGATCTGTTCCATGATATTCCCAGAGACAAAGGTGAGGCTGACAGGTTGGTGTTCCCAGGGTCGTTCTTTCTACCTTTTATCAAAACTGGGTGCAATATTTCTCTTTTTTTCCAGTCACCAAGGACATCATCCAATTGCCAAGATTTTTCAAATATCATGGAGAGTGGCCCGGCACTACATCAGCCACTTCCCTCAGGACGCTGGGATGCAATCTCATCAGGTCCCATAGAGTTATGTATAAAAGGAGATTTAAGAACATTATCCTGTAAACTTTTTAACATCAAGATTTTTTTTTTATTGTAACACAAGTGATGCTGCTTATCGTCAAATGGTTTAGACAACTGTAAACTAAGTGTTTTTAAAAACACTTAACAACATTTGTATGTAGTAACAGCCCAGGATTGAGAAGCGTGAAAGAAGACCATCCACATCAAGTTACAAGATTGCCAATGGGCAAGAAAGGAAGAAATCAGCGAAGTACCTGATGCACAGGAACTAAATACTTGAACTAAGATGGAAGGTTTCAGTACTTTTAAAATTCAACAGTGTTTTTAAATAAGTCTACAAGTACTGTACTTAAATAATGATGACAATACATAGGTAAAAACAAGTTTTAGCATGTCCTTACCCTGCAGTAAAAACAGGGCAGTTCAAGACAGGTGACTCCTCCCAATGATGCAGAGTACCTGCCTTTCTACCCCCTTCACCAGCCAGAACCTGGTGATCAGCAACAAGCCATCAGAGTCCACAAGTTCAAAACGAAGCACTATTGACAGCAACTCATTTGCATGCATGTATCTTGTACTGACCCCATTTGCACCTATCATTTTATTTACAATTAAACAGTCTGTGAGGACAGTACCCTGTATCAAGTTTTTTTGTTCAGAGGTTAAATAAGTTTCTTATAAATGTTTGGTTTCTTACTAATTAAAATGCTGAATAAGCACAACTTTCATCTGACAGTTAAATAAGCATAAATACAGCTCTTAGCCATGCATCACCAAAAACACAAACTGCTTGTGCTTTCCCAGCTTTAAAACTATTTGTAAAACCATCTGAACATATACATTGCCTCTACCTAGTCTCTTCATCTATTCTTAACCAACCACATGACAGGAATACCACAGGAATGTAGCTTTTCTGTAAAAAGATAACCAGCAGATGTAGACAGCAAATGACAATTGTTCCAAGGATTCTAGACATTTCAGATTTGGGGTCAGCCCCCCAGTAGCGCTTCCTGAACTGAGTGCAGTTCTGCAGTAAAATTTAGTAATTTCTGCACATCTTCATTTTTATATAAGCTACAAAATTAAATGAGCAACATTTCAGATGGCAAAAACCCCCTCTCCTAAATTCTAACATCCATCATTTATTCTCAGAATAGAAGTTTACTAAGACTTGTGATGAGAGCATTTATTGTTAATTAGCTACTTAAAATTTAACAGAGAATTGCTCTTGGAAAGAGACAGTCAACACAAAAGATTTAGTGAACATAAAAGATTTTTCCAAAATTTCTGTGACAAAGTGTGAGGTTAAACAAAACTTTTTATCTTACACCAAGTACTACTGGCACAAACATAAGATGTCATTATAGAACTGATCCTATTCTTAATAAACAACGCATTACTTTTTCCATACTTCCATCTCTAACTACCTCAATATAATGTCCCTAAGTAAACATTCAGAAGGGACAAGGAGTGGCTTTGAGCCTACAGAAGTCTTCCTTATTGTTCAGAATTTTTTGGCAGAAGCCACATTTTCTTTTCTTTAATCTTTTTCTTGAATTACTTAATTTATAGGACAGCATCATCAGAATAACTTAACCTTTTTAACTTTACAGCAATTTACTACTAAACATCAGTTAGCCTTTTTATTTAAAAAAAATTGGTCATCTATTTTTATGTTGCTCATACACGTGGACATAATTTGGTTAATCACATTAAAGATCAGAATTCTAGCTCACTGGAAAAGACTTTTTTTTAAGCATCAGATACAATAGTATTAAGTGTCAGAAAGGTCCTTCTCTACACTTGTATCTGTGCAGTCCTCTCAGCCAGTGCAGTGAAAGTACAAACTCAGGATCTTCTGCTCTTTTGTCAGTTTGCCACAATCATCACTTCAGAGTAATTTATTCTGCAAATTTTTAATACACAAAATAGCTAGGAATTAAGATAAGAAGTTGCAGAATACCTAGGAACAAAGAAGCTTCCCTCAAATTAAGACAGAATAAACTAAAGCTTAGGAATAATAGAAGTTTAGTGCCACAATTATTATTAAGCAAGCATAGGCATATACAAGGTACAAAAAGTCTCAGCTGTTTGCCACATTTTATATGAATAGTACAGATTATGAATGCACAGATCAGAAGAGTTTGAGAGTCACAGATGTGCTACAATTACAGAAAAGATCCATAAATTATCTAGCCACTTCACACAGGATGTGTCCTCTCATGCAAACAGTAAAAAAGCCCCACATTCAAAGCATTTTCAACTATACTCATCCAGACCACATCTTTAAAAACTAAGATTTCAGAAACAAAATAACACATTTCTCATCCACAGCAGTAACTCCACCTGGAATACACAAAAAACTCCCCAAGAATTCTGCATTATTTACACATAAAGCTCCCATCCATTCTCTGTCATTCAGTCATAAGTAATCATCCAAGACACGTGATAGCACATTACTTTCCTTTTCAGATATTGTAAAAATAGGACAAAAATCTGATACTCCATCTGGACCCACAGCCAGTGTATGGGATCAGAGCAGACCCATGTCCCTCTTCAAAGGCAGGTATGGAGTAAGGCAGGCATCTCTCCACATTTGGAATCCTATTACCACTAATTATCCAGACTTGTAAAAAGTGAGTTTTAACTTCTCTCCATTACATATTTATTAATCAATCCTAAACTTTTCTCTCAAAGGGTGATTCTCTTAAGAGGTGATTCCATGGTTTAACATGAGACCCAAAGAGTCCTTTTCTTAGATGATATATCTTCAGAAACAAGAAGTTTCTGCATATCATTTTGACTGAATGACACGGTTTTGCAAAGGCTGAAATGACAGAATATAGACTACTCAGGACTTTTGTTGTTGCTGAGCTGATGTTTTTGAACAGTGCCTACCGCCTCTTTAAATAGCATAATCCTAGCACAACTCTCTCATTAACTTGTGAATTAGTTCATTAGCCCATAACAAACAGGTTCTTGCACTGGTATTTATTTTGTTCCAGGGATGAAAAAACTGACTCAAAAACAAATTAAAATTTGGCCTAAGAAAGTCACAAAAAACCACCAAAAAGGCCACAAACCTTTTAAAAAAACTCCCAGCTCTCAGCAAAAAAAGTTGTTTCCTGTTACACACGTTCAAGTACTTTTTACGGTCTGCCCTCCATCAGTAAATTCTAACAAACAGTACCGGGAACATGAAGTCATTTGAGCTGGATGTTAGCTCTATGCTACCATTTTTAAGAGAAGTTAACACAATTGTAACACGAGGCAACATAATAAAGTTATATTTTTCATCATTTAAATAACTTTTCCTGTAAGGCACTTCCATTGTGATGCACAAAATGACAAACCTTGTTTATTAGATGCTCAGTGACCACTTCTCTTAGTCCAGTGTAGAGTTTTTCACCATGTTTATGCAACACCATTGTATATGCATTCCTGTACAGCTCCTCAAAACTGAGACCACTATTGTTCTTACGCTGGATCTCTTGGATTGCATTTTTCAGAAGATCCCAAATGCTATTCACATATTTCTCATCCATAGTCATCTGTAAAAATAAAACAATAAGATTTTGTTCAGAATTTAAAAAGAATATAGATAATAAAGATAATAAAAGGTAATTGCTCTGCCACATCTGGATTTCATTATCACAAGGTTTCTCAAACTTTTATTAAAAGAAAAACAGTATTTATCAAACTAGCATGGATTTCAAGAAATAGTTATGAAACTTATAATTTGTAAGAGTCTAATGCTTTTGCCTTTCTTTTGGGTGCAAATCCACAAAATCCAACTCCAGAGCCTCCACAGCTGGAAAGGCAGGTAATCATGGACACGAGTCTCTTCTCTACTCCTCCTCCATCCACAGTGCTAACAGTGATAGATGGTTAACTCTCATGCCGTATGAACGTGCTACTTGGCACCCCCTAAACTGTACTGCAACACTGATCTGCTTCACCAGACCTCCAATCAACCTGTACAATGAAAGATAATAATGCGCTTCAAAGTATGACAGAGAGGCAAAGCAGCATCTGCGATTGCAAGTAAGTATAGCAAAACAATACAAGACATCAGTATTGCTTAAAGTCTGTGATTCAGCCAACTTTCATCATGGAACTGAAAAAAAAAAATCCCACATTTGAACTGAACCGATTTTAAAAACCAATGTTTAAAGTTAAGTTTGGTTTAGTTTATACAAAAAGAGGAACGTAGTTAGCATTTTACATCTAAGGAGAAAGGCTGAAGAGTGAAGGGAAAAAAGCTGCTATTCCTAGAATTACTGTGGAAAAAGAAAATACCCCAGACACCAATCTACCAATATCCCAGATACCAGCCTACCAATAATGTCAAAATAGACTTGAAAATAAGAGCTAAAGTAGTAAAGGAGCAAAGAATTATAGTATGACATTACAGAGGAAAATTGTGACCGGCTGTAGTCTACCTCTCCTTCCCCTTCCACCCAAAAACTGTTACGTGAATAGAGGAAAAATATGGAAAACTAGATTTGACTGTATTTGTAATTAAACACAATTATTAGCACAACTTCTTTCATTACAAGTATATTTTTACATGCATTTTCAAAATATACTACCAACTTTTGTAGGCATTATAAATAAAAGTACAGCTCATAATAAAGAGAAGCCATTCCCTGCCTTGGGAGGGAATGGGCTGCTGAACAAAATGAAAACAAGACACATAACATGCAATCTTCCATCCTTCTTGTCTTTTGGAGCTTTGGTTAAATAAAAAGATTTTTTTATGATAAAACAATCCTGTTGCTACTTTACATTCCTCTGATACCAGATCCACTAGACTACTAAATTCTATGTAGCAAAAACTTTGAGATATGGCATTATATACTGAAATATTCTTAGCTCCCCATGTCCCAAAAGCAAAGCCTCAGAGTAAGAGGAATGGTGGATGGTATGTCACGTGTCCCTCCACACTTTTTGCTTATTCTGCCATGTATAATACTGAAAGGTCAGTAATTTTGTTTTTAATTAGTATTTGTAACATTGGTGCCTCTTCAGGGAAATTATTTTCTAAAGCCTTCCTGAACCAGCAATTTTACAAGTACTGATAATGAAGGCAACTATTTAGATTTGCAGACAGCAATCCAAGTAAAAGCTTTTCAGTTTTCCTTTCAAGAAAATGAGGTTTTGTTTTCAAACAAAGCATAGACAAACCAGCACTTCTCAATACCCTTTTCTCCCCTTACTAATCAAAAATCTCCAAGTCAACATGACCTTTTTATCTCAACTGCAATTTAATTGCATGCTGTATTTTAAAAAAAGGTGTGATCTGTATAAACCAGGCAAATCACAGGGCGCTTGTTTGCAGAGGTATTACAGCACTGCTGCTTCTGGGCTGGTCACAGTGAACATCTCTGTACATTACAGATAAAGCAGCACATCTAGTAACTTGGATTGGTTCAGGAAAAACCTAAATGTGAACTGTTTAATTCTTCTACTTTTAATCCAAATCCTACAAAAATGAAGGAATGACTGTAATGTTACTTGCTCCAAACTCACAAAATACAAACATGAACATAGAGCTTTCTGCCACTTAACAATTGACATGCCACAAGGTGTTCTGTAAGTGCAATAAAGGTCCATAAAAGGTAGTTTTAAGGAGTACACACCTCCATGGGATAAATATACAGAAATATCTGAAAAAGTATTATAAACTTATTACCTTTTAGGATTAAGCATGAAAGACTGTTTTTTCAATGCAGCTTCCTACTCTGCTAATGACTTAGATTAATACCTGTGAAGTTTCATGGGAACAGGTTTGCTCAAGTTCTAGGATATGAACTCAGAAGAGCACTGTGTTCCAAAAAATCTCTAGCACAGCTGGCTTGTTTGCAGCAGCGTTTTCTAACAAAGCAAAGACTCCTAATACTTTAAATAATTCTATTCTACTTGGCAGTAAGTCACTGCAGTAAAGTTTGAGCAAAAATGTATTATTTTCTCTCCACTGCTGAAAAGTTGTGTAGCATTTGAACAGAAGAGGTCTTCCTGTATTCTCAAAGGTATGTAAGAATTGCAATGACTAAATCTACCCTTGGACTATTTAACCCACAGCTTCATCTCTTTTCATCCCCCTTCCTTGGGTCAGGCTTGCATGCAGACTTAAAATCCCAACAACTAACCAATAAATAAATTTTTGATGCTACTGGAACATTCTGGCATTTTTCAAAATTCTGTACAAAATTATCTCTGAAAGCACTATTAGAGAACTGTGATCCTAATCTTCCAGTCTGACTCAACAGTGAAGATTTATGCAACCCTCCAGATCCCTACCAAAGTCTGTGAGTGATAGACTTCCACAAATACGAATACAGTATCAGAGCCCAGATGTTTTTCCATGTTCATTCCCAGATTTCTTTTAATGGTTATATTTTTAAAATGAACTCCACAGTTTTAATAGAGTTGTCTTGTATGCTTGCAGATTTAAGCAGAACCCAGACTATGGCTTCTGCTAGTGCCTTGAAAAGAACACACAGGTTTGGAAAGGCTTTTAGAAGCAAAATCCCAGCAATTTCAGCAGTGTCTACACCCAGATTCATCAAGATAGTAGGAAACCAGTGTCCAAATAGAGGAAATGTGTTAATGCACTCCCGCTTATCTGAACATTACCTTTCTTGGGGAATGGGAGAGAGACCAAGTCTGTTGTTGGCAGGAGAGAGAGCTGTTTATAAGAAGCCGCTAGCTGGAAAGCTTCCACAAACCGCTGCCCAAATGCTAATGATTCAAAGATGCAACTTGAACACAAACATCTGAACTCAGAGCGTAGCACAAGTACATCTTGAGGAAATTAGACTAAAATGTCAGTGTACATGAAAGTGCAATCATTTCACAAAAAAAAAAAAANGACTCAAAAGGCCCTTTATTCCACAGTACTGCAGCCACAGTGCAGGACCTGATACACTCAAGCCCCTTCCTTTAACAATGTTTGTCTATCCTATTAAAAATCACCAAGACCAAATAAACAACTGTCAGCAATCTACTGCCATTATCACCTGAAAAGCAGGTAAAGCTGGTAACAGTCCTGAAGAGACCTCTCAGCGCCTCCCTCCCAGAAGCTGACATTACAGGCACCTCTTCCCAATAACCTACCAGCACTCCATCACAACAGGTGAACAGCTCAATTCCAGCAGTTTTCTGATTAATGTACAACTTCATACAAAATATTATCACCCTCCTTCTAGTCATGTAGTTCAAAGGGAAGCGCAACATCCTGTCCCTAGGGAGGAGGAACAACCCCATGTGTTATAATACATGCTGGGGCCAACTGGAGGGAAAGAAGATTTAGCAGAAAGTAACAAGGAGCTCTTGACAGACACCAAACTGAAGATGAACCAATGCACCCCTGAGGCATAGAAGAGTTACGGTATCATGGGCTGCATTCAGAGGAGTGCTGCCAGCAGGTCAAGGGCTCTGTGCGGCACTGGAGAGACATGTGGAGTACTGTGTCCAGTTCTGGGCACAAGAGAGACATGAGCATACTGGAGAGAGTTCAGTGAAGAACCACTAACAGCTCTCCGGAGCTCTTCTTATATGAGGAAAGGCTGAGAAAGTCAGCCTGGAGAAACCCTGCAGGGGTCAAATCAGTGCATACAAAACCCAGAAGGAGGGTCTACTAAAGAGGGAACCAGCCTCTGTGCAAGTGGTGCCCTGTGACAGGACCAGATACAACAGGCACAAACTGAAACACAGGAGATCCCCCCTGAACATCAGGGAAACTTTTTTATTGTGAGGGTGACCAAGCACTGGCACAGAGAGGCTGTGAAGTCTCCATCCTTGGAGATACTCAAAAGCCATTTGGATACAGTCATGAACAACCAGCTCCTAGTGACCCTGCTTGATCAGTGGGGCTGGACAAGACTACGTCCCAAAGTGCCTTCCAACCTCAATGACCATGGGATGTGGTGATCCACGTTACAGCTGTACGCTGAGGAAGCCGGAAAACCAGGGCTCCCTGAGTAAATGTGACCTTATAGAACTGCCAGTACCAGTCTTCCAGAGGAAATGCACTGCGGGATAACAAAGGTGAGCAACAAAATATTTGTGGTCCCCAGTGGAACCAGACATTTGTTCCCTAACTTATACCAAATACAGTCAAAGAACAACACTAAAACTCCCAGATTCATTTCCAACAGATCTAACTCTGGAAATCCCTATTACTTTGCACAGAAATAAATGCTTTGGGGTGTAATTTCCATTCGATACACTTTAACCTTTACAACAGTTCCCTTTGGATGCAAATTGATTTCATATTCTTGTCAATTGATCATTTTGCCCTTAACACTACAGGGCTTGTTCATCTTACTTATGTAACCATGCTTGAAGTGCGGTGAACTGCAAAGAGAAGGAATAAACTCTGAGAACCTGCTTGAATTCTAGAAGGTTTACACCACCTTACTTTTACTTTATTCTTCTTAACAAGAGGTGGTTAAGAATGAAGTGAGGAAGAGGTAAATACATGCCCCACAGGACCTCTGTAGGAGTATCCACACAGCAGAAACAGAAGACACATGAACTAGTACTCTAAAGACTAGTGATCACACACAGCTTCTCATTCTTCTTACAGAAGAAATTTCTACCCAAGTTCTATAAAGTTCCCACAAAGATATCAGACCAGACAGGCCACTGTTAATTCTCAGAAGTTTGAGACTGTCAAGACGTTTGCAGGATATTTTTACTTTCAAAAAAGTCACAAACACTACTAACTCACTTTTTCTACACAGTAGCCCCAGAGTGTTTATCACAATTCTACACATCACCAGGTGAAACATGTCGATCTGAAAGTGATTACTTTTACAGAACAATGTTTCTCAAAGTTTTCAAAAAACACGACCATCCGCCTCATTCCTTTCCATGACATCATTTACAGGTCTAATACCACAGAGCACTGGAACAAGAACCAACAAAAATTACAGAATGTGGGTGTTTACACTCTCTGCCTTGAAGGAAGTGAGTAGATACCAACAATTATAGTTAGTTAGCAGCGCTGGGAGTAAACATTTGCACCTAATAATGACAGCCTATTCTCACTCCCCCATTTCCTATCCCTGCAAAGACAAAATGCGCAGAGTCTGACTGCTGTCATCTAAAGCTGCCAGCATAGGGGTCCTGACCCACAGTCCAAGAGGCAAGGGAGACTGTCACTAACAGTCTTGAATTCTACTGCAAGACAGGGCATTCATCAAGATGGTATTAAATAGGCCGTTACACAATAACTCAGCATCCTTAGCCTGTATCCTTCATTCTGGATGAAAATTTGGCTGAGGTTACCCAGAAAAGGGCAAGAGCAGCACATTTCCTGCCTCAGAATCTAATCACTACTTGAATTTTTATAAACCCTTTGAAAATTGTTAATTTAAAAGACAAGAATTTACAGTGACAGAGATATATTGCCAGGCATTTGCTCCAAGAATATCTCTGAAAAATGGCATATAAAGATACGGAATTACATATTCTTCAACCACAGCACAGAAAAAATGTACTTCTATTAATGACAAATGAAGAGCTCAACATTCACACTCTTCTGAGTTCTGAAGTTTTGATCACTGCGTAACAACGACCCTATCTAGATGTTGGCTCAGTCTCTTGCAGTGGCTACCTACACACACTCTCACAAAAAACAACTCACCTCTGAACAACTGAAAACACCACACACAAAGTTCCTCCACAGTGTTATCTGAACTGGTTGGCTGTTAAACACCAAAAACAAGACTGGAAGCTTAGAGAAGGAGCATGAAGAAAGTAAGGGACACACTATCTCACTGCTGTTTTCCTGAATCTGCCCTACTACTTCACTTTGGACATCTGTCAAAAGAGTCAGAGGGAAGTCGGAGAAATGTGCTACCAAAACTGGTCCTACTAAGCAGGCTTTTGCTCCCAGGTGACCTGCAGCAACAATTGAAGATGACAACACAGCATCATCCACATCTCCTAAGGAGTGTCAGGAAATTCCTACTGTTCCCTCAGAGGGTGTGTTGGGGGGGGGAAGGGGGGGGGGGCGAAATCTATGCCTATAGCTTGCTTATGACACCTGCCAGTTATCATTCACAAGATGAAATACTGACACCATTTTTAATATCTGTGTTTTCGTCTTCACTCATCCCTTGATATTCAAGGCCTTACACTTGTCTGGGTAGGCAAACCCTACACTAAACTTCTCCAGACTCCTCCTGCAAGGAATACAGACAGCACTGTGTTCCCTCCCAGGCTCAGAAGATGAGCCGAGTAACCAGTGCTGAGAGTAATCCTGTAAAGGCCAAGGGAAGAATTAGGTCTAGTCTCAGCACCTAAAAAGTTCAAGACTCTGCAGGCAGGGCTCCATGACAGTACCAGTAACAGAAATGCAGGAATTGTAATATCCATCTCTCCTTCCCAGGCTTTACTCAGCAGAAGCCAGCAGAATATGCAATTAAATCAATAAGGAACCTTCTTTGTCAAATGAAACATCCAAGAGCTGCAGAATTCTAGGCAAAACATTTTCCTTCTTCACTTTCCCTGAATGGGTTCTGCAGAAAAGTTACTGGGGCATACTGAAAAGCATAGGGCAGATGGGTTAAGTAGACAAAAAAGTGACTGCTCCGTAAAGAAGGAGTTGTACCTCCTGCGCAAGGACTGACAGACTTGGTTTACCTCCAAGGCATTGTCTCAGAGAGTGCTGGTCTCATCACAACACAAGTGCTGTTTTGGGTGGGAGCTTGAAGAGGAACAGGATTGGCTGGTTGGTTTTAAGCTTTACAGCAAACTGAAATATGCTCCAAGAGCTTCCTTTTCAAGTAAAACTAAATCCCAGGAAAAAAAATTTGTTCCTCCTCTCAAAAGGTAACATTTGTCTACATTACAGGTAGGCTCGACAGGAGTTTCACTACACAACAGCAATTTAACAGTCTACACAAAAGGTTTAAAAGACGTCTCTTAAAAGAAAATGTCATACTGCAGCAACAGTTTTGACATGTTTAGGCAAAGGAACAAATTTAAGGATCAGATATTAATTTATCTTCCCTATTCTAGGAACTAATTCAGAAGAATGATCCTGAACTAATCCTGAACTGCCAACATACCTCTCCTACTCTAGATTTCAACTTCTATTTAATACAGTTTTTTTGCTTTTCCCAAAAGCCCCTCCTCAACTTCAGTCTCGTAAATACGTGCAACATAACATGCTGAAGGAGAAAAAATGAGAAAAACAACTCCTCCCAAACACCTGCTTCATCTGAACTACAACAACGAATCATAAATTTCAGCCACAATCACAGATAAATACAAGGCAAAAGATAATCTGAAAGTTTTTGTATGGTTTCTTTAAAAAACATAAAACCAGAGACACTGGGAAGAAACAAACAAATAAATATAAACTGAAACACGAAGTTACACAGCTTGTGAACATAAACACCTTTCCTCTTACAGACCTTCGCACACTTTCCCAACACTAACTCATACTAAGTGTTTGTGACTACTAATGAGCAACTACAAATTAAGTCACACTCCTCAGAAAAACAACTTACAGGTTAAATTCGCAATTTATGATGCTCAACTTACAAAATCCACCTTCAGTCACTCCCACTGATACAGATAAAAAGACCTCTCACTAATACAGACAAAAGCAGAATATTACTTGTCTGAGTGGGTCAATGAAAAATGAGTACTAGCTCATCAGTCTCATTTTTTCATCTACTTATTCACAGATATGCATTCACACAGACAGTCTTTTAGGTTCTGTATAAAAACTGTATCAGCTGGGTGAGAAACAACATGGAATATTCAGCCAGTAAATACTGCATCTATCATCACTTATATAAAGCTTAACTGTCTCTTATACACTCATCTGTCTTACTACTTATTTTCCACAAGACCCAAATCCCTTGAAATACACATATGCTTTAGCCAGCAAGGACTGACAGATGTTGCCCTGCAACAGCATTGGATACTGAGGAAAAGCAAAGAAAACACACCAAATTAACTTCTTTTCAACAAACTTTCTATGTTGCTACTCATTACACTAGAGCCTTTATTCTAGTTGCATGCTTTGTCCAAAGAGGATAGCAGAATCGTATTTAATTAGAATATAGAAATCCAAATTTTTAAATTACCTCTTTACCCCAGCATCTGCAGACAAATCTAAATGCTTTTCCAAATATCAAAAGACATCAGGTGTAAAAAAGCAAATCTTCTGCCTTGATACAAGCATCTGCCCACCTGACATTAAAATATGAAACTTGGTTTAAAAAACGTTGTATTTAAAAGACAACAATTAATTGGTTTTGTTCAAGCTTCTGGAAGAACTGAACTGGTAAGAGGCTAATGATAGGAAGTTCTAGTTCAAAAGATAGTTGTCAGTGCCATAGAATGGAAGTGCTTATACAGCCAAAATAGCAACATTGCCTGTATTATTAACCAAGGTTCTTTTAAAAGCATTCAATGACATTTCTACAGTGTTCATTACTATAGCACCTGAAAATGGAGGAGGATTATAAAATACCTATAATGAAACTACTTATTTCCTGAGAACACTTCAAACTAACAATAGTAAAGAAGAACTGTCTATACTGCTGAAACTTCCTCTACTTACTTGGAACCTGTTAGAGCTGAGGTCTAAGTTTACAGTTCACAGTCTGATCTTTCATGTTTAGCTTTGCTAATTAGCAGAGGCATTTTCAGACGTGAAGTTAAGTTTTTGGGTTTTTTTCAGTAGATGTATTGACCACTTATGGTACAAATAACATGGGGGAAAAAGAGTGGATCAGGTCAGGATCGCTTAGCTCAAGAAAAACCCATTCTGAATCAGAGGAATATAATGGATTTGACACAAAAGAATAAAAATCAGTATCAGTACTTTGAAGAGTAACGAGAAGTTCAGAGTCCTCTTCATTCACTTTAAAAGTAGTAGTCCTGAAATAACTTTCCTCAAATTAAAGCAATGGAGAGGGCAGGGGGGCAGGGAGAACAGGCTAGTGTAACAGTAGGAAATATGTTCCTGAAAGTAATACAATAGATTTGTTTCTATCCTAAACGAAGTTGGTATTAAAAGAAAATATTTGAACATAATTAGAAAAGCAGAATATGGAACAAAGAAAAGATTAATTTCTGGGAGGGATTCGTCCCTCTCATATGTCAGTAGGATCCTGGAGGTCTAGAAGGCTTGGGGAGCGACAGGTAGTTCTGCACTTCAAGAGCTCAGATGTTTGTCTGTGGCTGTCAAACAGGTTCTTATCAAAGGTGAAATGACAGACAGTGGAAACAGTGACACAAAATTTTATAACTTACTGGGCATACTTTTCCCCTTTTACACAAGGGGCCAAATTCTAAAAAATTCATTCAAGTAATGCAGTATTCCACTACAATAAAGGCTTGTAACAGCCAAGGACATGATTTTCAAAATCTGAGGACTATGTGACTACAAGCAAACTACCACAAAGTGTGTTCAACTGCAAATTGCCTCAAAGCAGCTTACGTGGGATAACAGGGCATGTGCTGGCTCTTACACTGCATGAGGAAAGGTGTTCAGTGCTCTTCCACTGGCACTATTACAATTTATTAAAGACTGAAAGCAGAAAGGGAAGTTGCTTTCCTTATCTATAACCTTAGAAGATTTACTAATAAAAATTGGAAATTGCTGGAGATCTCACATTTCAATGGGATTTAGGTCCCTGACTCTCCTAATTTCCTTTTACAAAAGTGTGGAATCGTAGCATTCCAGGTAATGAGTAGCACGTTGCCTTGAAAGTGCTGTAACTGACAATTTTTGGTTGTTGGGTTTGGGGGTTTTTTGCTTGGTTTGGGGGGGGGGTTGCATTTTTTAGCTAGGTCAAAATAGATGAAAACTTTGATTCAGTACATGATCATGTCTATTAGTTTTAAGACCATCACTCAATAAGCACTACAAAGCAAAACTAAACAGCCCTTATTTAATACAGGAAAAATTCATACGGTTTTTTTGGCCAATCTTTTGTACTGATGACTTGTACAATATTAACATTGTAAAGAACCTTAAAGAATAACAGAGACGCTGCATGTCTTAATCCCAGCTAAGAACCGGCAGAGGAAGGAGCAATGCTGCTCTGCACATCCATACCACCTCCTGTGGAAGGCACCGCGTCTTCTCAGGGGTATCATCTCTCCAAGTGAAAAAAATCCATTAGTTCATTAACTTTCCAGCTTTGATGACCTGAATTCAGGAAGCTTTCCTGAACCACAAATGGCCCATTCCTTGCTTACCCAACACTCAATGCAAATCCCACAAGAATTATTTCTGGGTTTTTTTCAATTAACCCAGAAGTAGCTCAGTATTCTACAATTGTTCAAAAAATCAACACTATTTAAAGAGGAAATCAGTGAAATACACACCAACTTACACAGACTGTAAACACATTTCCTGTAGTCATTTCAAAACAAGGAACACAATGAAAGTCTTGGGGGGGGATGAAGGAAGAAAGGGGGATGGTGGGGCTGAAGGGCCTTCAGAGGCTTTGGGGGGGTTTGTGACAACTACTCCTCCATAATAACAGCAAAATAATTCAAGAACTAGCATAGGAATAGAAAAATAAAATTTTATGGTAGACAGAGGCCAAAAGAGGATAATTTTTTTCCCCTTCAGCTTACTTCAGGGA
Organism: Grallaria varia; assembly: GCA_013396735.1. Lineage (NCBI taxonomy): Eukaryota > Metazoa > Chordata > Aves > Passeriformes > Formicariidae > Grallaria > Grallaria varia. Next base: position 380,477 of record VWZG01004006.1, read on the forward strand.
GAGGAAGGAAGATACACTTAATAAATCACTTACAGGTTTACAGATAATCAATATCCATGTTCTGACAATAACCTCTCTCTGGGGGATTTTTGCACTACACAGGGCAAACACCAGGACTGGATGCACAGATCAGCAGTGCCTGGAGAATTAACGCTAACACCAAAACGATTGCAATAGAAAAAAATTCAGAGCTACACAGGAAATTAAATCCACGTATATAATACAAACCCCCCCAAAAAAGGTCCACTCAGATGCTACAAACACTTTAAAAACAAAACTAGTGTGAAAGTAAAAAGTATTTATTTCAATAAAGACTCTTCACATACAAAATGTAAGAAACACAATCTATACTCAGACTACATGTAGTCTAAGAAATAAAGGTTATGAATTTTTTACTAGAAAAGTTTGCCCAATTTTATATAATTCACGTGTATAATTTAAATTACTGTCTTAATTTAGGTTTATCATCATTAGCATTAAACAAAAATTGGTATTTCCACAAATGCATCTTATCCGTAATCATAAACAAATAAAACAAGTTATCTGTGCACATTTTGCATGGTATCATACTTTATTTAAACCACAAGCAAGGTAGTTTCAGCCCTCAAACACTAATTTTATGTACAGCTAATTAAAGAATTTAGGCCAGTCCACTGCAAACACCATCCAAATGTAAGTGTTTATTACACTTTTGTCCTCCTTGCCGTACTCAGATATTAAATGTATTTTTTTCTTCCCTAAAACATTAAAAATGTCAATATAGGGGTTCTTTTTTTAAGTCACCTAACAGTATTTACTTATTTTGAGATGCCAGTACTTGCACCTTCACAAAAGAGATAGTAGTGATTTAAAAATTCTACTAGTTTTAACTGGTCTTCAAAAAACTAAAATAACCCTGTGATTAAAAGCATATTTGGCCAGGCCATAGTATTCTACTACAATACTTTCCTACTCTATGTTTACACAAAACCTGACTCAAAATGAAAAATATGAGCTTACTTCTCTAGAGCTGTTTTTCCACTTGTACATCTACTAGAAATCAAAGATAAGATCCAGCGATCATATGCACAAGGTCAAGAACCTATTTTAGACTGTAACACAATCACTGAGTTTTATGAATGGACTTAATCAAACTATCTTAAAGAGAAATCTGTCCCAGTCTATCACAAAATGTCTTCACCACATATAGAAAGACTGACACTGCACATCAGTCATGGTGATGAAAATTTAAAAGCACTTGCACTAAGACTACCTGCCCTACAGATCAAAGTCAAAGGCTTTACAGTACCTGTTTGAAATTGTGAAAAATGGGATCACTTATGCTGTATATACCTGCCCAGAACAGATTAAAAGAAAAATGTTAAGAACTTGTAGAGAAAAAGTCTGTTTTTGTGTTACATACAATTTCTTATTAGAACTGTTCATGTAGAATATCAAAACTTCTCCAGCAGTTTTATAGCAACTCTCATAAAGTTCTTCTACCCAATGCTACCAGAGAAAAACAGTAATTCCTGATTAATAATGTATTACTGCGTAACACCAGAGTGTAGGGATAGAGAGGCCTAACGAAGCCACTTGAAAATCTCAGATTGAATTAACCAGTATCAAAATCTTAACAGAATGCTGGTGGCATTAACTTTATACTCCTCCACAAAAATCTAGCAAATTTCAAATAAAGGCAAGATCCATAAATGGCAGTACTCTCTCCAGTGCCATGCAGAGGCACTTGCTCAAAACTCTAGACCAACAAGAATGTTGACTGCTCAGAACCTAAGACCCAGTTGACCAAGAAAATAAAGAAAAATTTCAACTGAAACCTGAACATCTACAGAACTCAGGAATGCTAATGAGATTAGGTTAGACAAAAACTAGATGAAAATATGCACAGTGTGTTACAAAAAACCCCAACCAGACAAAAATCCACCGGCAACTACTAAGAGACTAGACTGGAATTAGTGCTATCACCTCTTAAAAGTTGTAAATTTATTAGGACATCCAGACTGCTCATTAAATTAAAAAAAAAAAACCAAACAAAAACTGTGAAAACTGGAAGGACTTTATAAGATTAACTGTCTAGTAAAAAGCATATACTTATCTATTTTTCTTAATTTGCACCAAAACAACACTTTCTTCCTTTGAATAAGATAAACACTGGGTTTAGGTTTATTTTATTTATAGGGTTTAAGACTACTAAAATTTTAATTGTGAATATTAACTTATTATTACTGCAAACACTACAGGGGTTAATAGGTAAGATGCTCTAAGAAATACGTTTGAGAATATAAAGCCATCGAGATTTACAAGCCAACCATGTAAACATGGAGTTAACTAAGTGATTTTGCAGCACTCTGTGGGTACACATAATTTTATTCAGAGCTGAAAAAGCGTGTAGTAAACCATCCTCCAATTCCACCCCTCCATGCCTCTCCATTCCCTCACCAACACAGCATGTAGGCTCTAGGGGCTATAAGCCAAAGCAGAAATACACGTACTGCTTATATAACTCGAACACTTAAAAATTTAACCACAGTCCAATGTTTTTTTTATGGTCTATCTGCTCTAGGATGATCAAGATGGACAAAATTTACATCAACTTCTGGAACTGATAGATCTACATGTTACAGGCTGAATGATAAATTTAACAAACCTCGTCTCAACTTGCATCATCAATTCCCCAAGACTCAAAACAAATCACAGAAGCAGTTGGTGCTTCCTGAGAAAAAAAAAGCCTTCTGCCTACACAAAGCCCAGAACAAGTGGCTGTTGGATCCAAGGGGAAAGGAGCACTAGCAAATGAAAATATGAGTCTTACTACTTCCCAGTGGAAGAGCTGGAGTTATTTACTTCTGAATTTAGATAACTTTCTTCAAGGAAAAAGTAATGTGAATTGATAAACAGGGCTGAAAGAAAGGAAAGTCTCTCTGCCATTCTGCACAAGATCAAGCAAAATGAGAATTTTCTTGGGCACAGGTATTTCAAATAAAATTTGTCAGTGAAGCTTAAAAATATATTTTTAAAGACTTGTTCTATAACAAGTGCATGTGTAGAATCTCTCTAAATGCTATCCAGAATTCATAATGTAACCAAGTAACAGTGATCCACCAAAATAGTTTGGAGAACTGGCAAAATACTACTCTGTAGCACTGTTCTAGAGAAGACAGACAGCTCTGCAGGAGAACAAAGTTATTCAAAGCACTCAAAAAACCCCCTCCAACTATAATGATCAAGCCAAATAACCTACACTGGGTCATGCTGGTTCTCAGAAAGACCTGTCCAATCAATTTTATGGTGACACCTGCACTGAGAGAACAAGCTCTTGTAAAAAAGTTCATTCAACACAACTTAATGTTACTTGTACAAATATTGAAAACTAATCCTCAGTGCTTTCTGAATTCTCATATACTGTTTATTTCTGTAAGAAATGTGCATTTTTTTTACTTTCTACAACTTTTCCATTAAAACACATTCAAAGCTACAATTTTCCAGTAGCTAACCAGTCACAGCAAAACAGCTCAAATACACTTGAAGAAAATATAATTTATACATACTAGATCTCCCTCATAGAAATCACATCTCTCCGAAAGCTTTAACTGCAAATCTAGCATTGTTTTCAACACTTTTCACAGATCAACTATGTCACCTTAAAATAAGATTTGCTGCAAGCTTGTCTGAACTTTGAAAGTATTCCTCTAGGCAGTAGTAATGGGCTCACTGAGAGTTAAGCAGGGAGAGCCAATCTGAGACTCTGAGAGTACTTTAAACCAGGGAAGAAAACAACCCTCAACACTTCCCCAAAACAGGTGCAATTAATTCATGTTTTCTAAGAGTATCAAACCTGCATTTTTGTATAATGCAAATACCATGCATTCAGTAGACCACTGCACTCTTCCAAATAACTAAAAAGACCCCAACTTACTAACTATAGTCAACTCACATCAGACAATTACTTGACATTTCAGAAACTTTGTTATTTCTAGCATCTGTATTCATATCTGTTATAGTGCGTGTAAATTTGGAACAACAAGGTTTGAAGATTGCTCAAGAAAAAGGAACCTACAGGCACTCAAAAGCTCTCTTACACTTCTTCATCTCTTGCTTTAACACCACCCTGAATGCCCTCTGGATAGACCCTAAATATGGAACAGCTGTATTTTATGAAGGTGTTAAAAGTACCAGAAGTAGTTACTGAAAGAAGCACACTGGAAGTCTTCTAAGGTGGTATACAAGGATACTTAACATGCTTAATCTCGTGAGTTTGCAAACTTCCAGAAAAATGTATTTCTATTATAATTTCCAGGTCTGAAATACGCTCAAGCCTGAAGTCTCATATGATGCATCTGCACTACTTCTGATGCAAAAATTATCACTGTCTTTAAGTCACGATGAACAAGAGAACACAAGAAAGTTCTTTTAAGTAAGACAGTTTATAAATTAGGAAAAGAAATTAATTTTTTCTATTATGAACAGAAAAATTGGTTAAATTTACAGACAACTGTTTTTCTCAACTACTTTTGATTACTCTACAACCCACTTCAGCAAACAGTGTGCACCATGTCACTGCCCTTGAGGTAAGAAAAAGCACCATCACAGCACACACCAGGACCAAGCAAATATTAAAGGATGCTTGGATCTGGCACCAATAAAGAAGAAATCTAGAATAAAAAACTAATTTAAAAGTACTAGGATCTCTAGGTAAAACACTGGTGGTTTTCCAATGTTTTGGTCAATTTCTACTTAATTTCTAGTAAGGTCAAAAAAGTAAAGTTTAGTAATGTTTTGCAAATTACTATTTCTCCTTTCATTTAGCTACTGTAACAATAACTGAAGTATGAAAAATACTACAAAAATAGAAAATATTAAAGAAGAAGAACCCACATGGCGCAAGCTATCCTAGTATTGCTATGCTCCAGGAACAACAACTCATCAATTTAGGTACTTCTGGCTTAATGTAATAGTAAATAGCTACCTCCGTGCAACAAGCAAACTAATCTAAATCAGGTAGATCTCCTAAGGAAAGATGATCAATAAGAAGACAAATTGAAGCAGCCTACAGAGTCACCTCTGGAAGCACTCAATTCAGAACCATAGAGCAGAACCACCAAATTTGGGATAAAAGAGGGAAGAAGCTGCTGTACAAATTGTACATTTTCTAAATATAGACTCTACCCCCCCCCAAAATGCACCTTGCTGACATGAATAACCCCACTGCAGTCACTGGCACTATTAGCAGGACCAAAGCCACCACAAAATTTGCATTAAGATCTTTACATGAACTATGGCTATTGACTTCTGCAATTATTACAGGTAAGCCCCTCCAAATCTCCCAATAAAATACATTTTTTTTCCTACACTCAATCAACGGGATTGTCAACAAAATGTCTTAGAACAGAAAATCTGTTGGAGGGAACACCTTCAAAGTTGCTATCAACAAATATCACCTAACAGTCTTAGGCCTTGATGACTAGTTACTTACTGAATTATTTTAGGGAGAAAACACTTTTTTAAAAAAAAAAAGTTATAACCCAGATATTCTTTAAGCAACTCAAAGAAGCCAATGCTAGTAAAAACAGTTTCAGAAAAAAAAAACCTGATAGCAATATTTAACTTCATGTAAGAACAGGGCTCCATTAGAACATTCTTCACCCTCCCAAAACAAATTTCATATCTCATATATAAAAGCGGAGAAAAACACAAACCTAAGTTTATCCCATTATTAATTCTCCCTTTGTTGGCTGACTCATAGCTACATATTCACAGTTGGAATACATGTATCTGTTCATCAAATTAAAAGACTTCTATCTTCTGGTGCATTTTGTAATAAAACATATACATTGGGTTTTGCCATGGTTTACTTTTGTACAGGTTTTCCTACTACTTTTTAGTAAAACCCTGGCCACTTTGCAGCAAGTCTTTCCCTTCATCCCTATAAGCCAACGTGTCTTAACAAAATTGACATGCTTGGAAAAGGCTGTTTAAAGAAATAAATGAAAATGAAGATGAAAAACCTATCACCAGCTAAAATTCCTGATTTCATGGCCCACTTTTTTCTTTTTACTTTTCCCACCAGATGCAACCGTCGGTGATTAAAAGTAGAGCAAAACATGTAACTCAGATTGCTACGATGAAGTCTGCTGCTGAGAATATAGAGAAATCTCTCATTTCATCAGCAAGAGTTCTGATGAAGCAAATATATTGATATATTCCTTGCCAGTGAAATGAGATAAACAGGTACGTCCAGTTTCTTTATAAAGGTAAGGCACATTAGTTCTACACCACTGCCTGCTGGGATCAGACGTAGCACTGAAAAGTTAACGCTAAAGCTTAAAAGCCAGAGACTCCACTAAGCATCTTCTTTTCAACATCCACTCCACTGAACACATACACGCTTCCTGGCCATCCTCTGGTCGACTGAGGCTTTTCTGTTCCTCTTGTTTGCAACGCCATTACTCGTGCTGTAGTTGTTACTCTGTTGTAAGCTTTAATTGACCCGACTGTCAAAACACAGCCAGCGTTACGGCACTTCAAATTAAAAATCTGGCTCCTTCCCCCGTGTAACTCAAAGGGAAGGCACGCTCACGGCTCTGCCGAACCTGCAGCGAAGTTACCTATGCCTACATGTTTATAGTTACACCTTCCGAACCAGCTGGCACTGTGCCATCTAATCTTATAATCATGCGACTTACTGCCTCTTTTAGGGAGCGGGGAGCGAAATAAATTCTCCAAAAGGAAAACTGCAGAAGAGACAAATAAATAACTCCCCCCCCCCCCCCCCCAACCCCCCCCCCTCC
>VWZG01004006.1:387800-409336 GCA_013396735.1 Grallaria varia
CCGGGCCGGCCGTGAGGGGCGGTGGGGCCGGCCGGGACAGCTCGGCCCGGCCCGGCCCGGCCCGGCGGGAATCACCGGGCGCTGCGGTCATCGGGGGCGGAACAGACCGCTGGGATCGCCCAGTCCGCCCGTCTGCTCAGCGCTACCACCAGAGCCACTGCACCGTGTGACCCAGCGCCAGATCCAGGCGCCTCTTGCACACCTCCAGGGGTGGCCGCTCCGCCACCTCCCTGGGTCTTTTACCAGACCGTTTCTCCACTTGTGGCGGATGTTGCAATTAGGTTTAAAGCGCAGGTTTTGGCACCCTCACGGGGAAGCCTCAGTGGGCCCCGCGGGCGAAGCGGGCACGGCTGGAGAGGGAACGGCACTGCCCGCCCGGCCCCTGCCCTTGGGAGGCTCCCGGCTGCCAGGGCCGCTCTGGGAATCGTGTCGCGCCGCAGGGTACCGTGATGCAGGACAGGTGGATGTACTGATGCTCAGTGTTCGCAGGGTGCCGCGATGCAAGGCAGGAGTCCCTATTGATGCCCTGTGTTCGCAGGGTGCCGCGATGCAAGGCAGGTGTATGTACTGATGCCTTGTGTCTGTGTCGCAGTGCATGCCTGAGAAATGACAGTGCCACTTGAGGCAACACTTCCATGTGCCCAGTCCTAAATTTAGGTCGTTCCGCAAAGGGCAGTTGCTGTACAAGAGAAGAATGTTTAGAAAGGATTAGATTCTGTAAGTTAGCAGAGTGGCACCTCTGAAAGTTAGGCTGGTCAGCCAGAAAAAAAAAATCTGGGTCCCAGATGCTTGGGACTGACTGAAAAGTTAGTGGATTTTGAAATTGAAATCTGGGTCAAAACATGTCTTGCAAAAGATTCCCCAGAGGAAGTGTGTGGCTTAGCCAGGTAGAGAATTTCTTTCCAGTGACTCTTAAACTGGACTCTGAATACCAAGGCGTCATGTGGTGAACATTTTGTATCCAGCTCCATGTACTTCCATCACTGCTATTTTCCTTCAGGTGCCGCACATCCCCTCAGGACACAGAAGCAACATACCCTCTCTAGTGAGCTAGTTTGCCTTCTTTCATCAGTTTTGTCTCTTTTTTACAAACGCTTCCCCTTGGGAAGATGTATGTTCATAAACAACATACTTTTTAATCTCCTGATCAGAATTAAGTATGTACGCCTAGAGTAGGTGTTATATAACAGCAACACAATAAACAACGATTGCAACATGACTATGCAATAGGAACCAGGCCTTTTCAAAATTACAGTATAGTCAAAATGCCGATGAAACAAAGATGAGATGAGAAAGATTGCCGGTTGTTCCTATGAAGAATTTGGCTTACACATTGCTTCAATGTAATTTCAATCTCATTTCTCCTTCTAAGTACTTCCTTTGCCAAGTGAGGACAACCTCTTATGCTAATACGGTTTTTATTCCCATTCCATGACAGTTAAGATCAAGTCATTTGAAAAGGTTTAACTTTGACTCTTCTAAGAAGAGTTTGCAGAGCTAAAGTAAAAGTCAATCTGTACAGGAACACAGAGTTTTTATTTTGAAAATGTTACAAGAGTACTTTTCAATACATTTAGTGCTGTTTTCAAAGCCTAAAACTTTCCCGACAAACCATTTTTGAGGAACTGGCATTTCTTATTTCAAGGAACAAGAAAAGAACTACTTTTACCATACCCATTACTGCAGATTGCTCTAGATTAATTTCTCTAATTATTGCTTCTATGCTTCCTGATACTGGCCTTATGCTTATGGCAGCCCTGGACCAGACTCTTGCCTGCTCTTCATCTAAGTTGCTGTTAATGCACATTTTTTATCTGAAACTGGAAGAGTGCTGACACCCTCAGCCACTGTTCAGTTTGGCACAAACACTCAAAATAAAGTTATGCTCCTAACAAGTGTTCTCGATTCTCGTGTCAAATAGCTTTATTTTACATGTGGGCTTATAGCTACCACACACTAGCACAAGTACAATGATAGTTCTAACTTTATTACTAAAAACTGAATTTGCCATCTGACCCTTCTTTTTGTGCATATTTATGACCCAGTGGGTCATATCTGCTATCCACAAACTCCTCTGTAGCTCCTCCTTTCATGTCTGAGGTCTGTTCTGTGGCTGTCAAAGGTGGAGACAATTACTATTTTTTTAGTGCAAATCTCTAGTTTCATACATAATGTTCAAAATGAGGTTTCACTAAAAATTAGTCTTCGAGCTTACGCAGAGAACTAATTTAGATGCTTGTTAAGTGCTTTTAATGTTAAAGCCAGAAGGAAGACAGGCAGGTGGAGGACAGATAAGCATAGGAAGAGTTAGCCACCCTATCGCTTAACTGGGTCATCCCAGCTATCTCCCATACATCTCGAGTCCTTCTGGTAGTCCAGCCACAAGGTAACAGTTCTTGTGCACTGGAGTGGTCGCCCTTGTTGGAAAGTTCATTATCTGTGCATTGCAGCAGCCTTAAACTCACCTGAGTGTTTTTATTTTTTCCTGTGCTCCTATCAGTCCTCTGATTTCAGGTACTGATGATATCCCTAAATAATAGTGGACATTGCTCAGGTGCCTGCCAATCCACACAGGATATATCCACCTGCATGACACATCACCGTCTCTGTCAGCACAAGATGGATGGTCCTGTGCATTGACATGGGCATCCTGAAGGTTACAGCAAATCTTTAATTATTTAAGCACTGGTTTTATAATCTGATTTACACCTTAGTATAAAATCTTAATCCTGTGAAAATGTATCATCTTAATCATGTGAAAGGTGTCAGAAATTTTAGAAGAATGTAAAGACCACATTACATTAGAATCAATCTAAATTTACATTTTTATAATCAGGCCCTTAAAAGCTTCAAAAGTCTTTAAAAGAACATAGTTCTTGTTTAACTTCCAGAAAAATGTGCTCTATATACCTAAGAGAATATGATTTCTTTATTTCAAATGGTGACTTTTTGCTTGATAGGACTTAGTTTTCCTTCACCAAAGCCAGGAACCATGACTTTTTTTTTTAAGGTAACCATCCTTTCCAAGGATACATACATATTCTCAGGTCTTTCTTATATAGTCACTCACCCCTGCAACCATCAGTGATATCTGACCAGTGAAATACAAAAGCATTTTTAAAAAAAAGTATTTCTATTACAGCAGGAAACAGAAGGACCACATCCTGGGCTACAGAGCACCTAAAACTGCAAACACAGGGGTAAGCATTTCAGGGCTTGAACTCACTGTAAGGCCAAAGGAAAAGAAACAGAATAGCACTTGCTTATGTGGTGGGAAAAACAGTGAGATCCCTGTCTGTAAAGCCCAGAATCCAGGGGGGAAGTGAGGGGAGGGGTATCCCCTCTTTATTTTTTTGGCCTTTTGTTTTCTCTGTAAGTGCCTGCATCACTTTGCATATGATGGTTGCTTTCAGATTTGCATGGCTGATATGTGACACAGTAATGTATAAGACAGTTCCCTCACTTCCTCGTGTTACTGTTTTGGGAGATACAGTAAACAAATCATTCTTTCAATCACAATGCCTGCAACCTGAAGAAAAATATGTATATATATATATATATATTTTTTTTTTTTTTAAATATTTTTTGTAACAAAATAAAGGTACCCACCAGCAAAACAAGCATCCAATGAATGAATCACAGAGTGGCTTTTAGTAGATCATATTGAGGATTCTGCCAAAAGCAGAATTTTATTACCAATCACTGAAAACACAAAAAGGTTCAGGACAACCAGATAAATGCCTTTTAATGCCTTAATTCCTCCCTTGCAAATCAAAACTGACTGATTTATGTACAAGGTTCATAGATTTCAATAGGTACAAGGACAATAGGGTCCTGTAAAAACAGGATCAATATTCAGAAACATGTTTTACCGGGACACTTATATTACTCTTTGAAGGAACAGAATAATTTCAAGGCACAGTGTTTCACATAATTTCTATCCATTCAGCAACTTTTCCTTTTCTTTCCTATATGTCCTGGCTGAAGAAAAAGCCTGTTTTTATTTTCCTCTGTTACTGCTTCAGAGGATTCGGCAGAGGTATAATTCACCGTAATAAAGCTACCTGCATATCAGGTGGATTTCTAAGTTTGGAGTTGTTATGTTGGGGTTTTTTTCTCATTTCTTCCTTCAATGGAAATAACATACATACTATTTTATTTGCTTTAAAAAGGAGCTAAATTGGGTTTTATTTTTTGTTTGCTTTGGGGTCTTTTTTGACATGCTGGAGGCATAGGGGTGACTGAGAGGCCTAGAGATGCAGTGAAAGGCTGTGGAGTGGCAAGACAAGAAGAAAAACAAGAAGCATAAAGTTTTTTGCTTGCTCCTTCATGGAAACCTGTTGCCTGGAACATGTGGCTGGGCTGAGTTTAAATTTAATTTCTGTTGCATTTAAATGGCACCACAAACAGAGTAAATGCTAAAAGATGACAGTCTAAACAGCTCAACAGTCTCAAAATTAAATCAGACTAAATTACTTTCAAATATTTTCGCAAGTAGGAAGAAAAAGAGATGTTCAGATACTGTCTCAACACTGTTTTTTCTATGACTAACCCGACTGACAAACAAAACCCTTGCTGCTGGGCACAGCTTAACCCAGGCTCTCCCTTAGAGCCCTGTATTGCTTTCCATCCCATCAGCCAACCCCACAGCAGGCTCCACCACCACTGCTTGCACAAGATCTGCCTCTAGCACCAGCAGACTCAGAGTGAACTGTTTACAGGCAGCATGCTGAGGACTGGCAGGAGAGATGATGAGGTTGCTGTAATGAGCACATCATGTAGTGGCATATTTCAAAAACAGGTCTAACCAGACAATGCACATAATAACCAAAATTAATGCTGTCCAACCAGAACTGGCTTCCCTTTCAGGACCTGACCCACTTCAAGATTGTTGGAATAATACTGAAGTTCTTAATAGACTAAGTCAAGTCTTAGTTCAAGTGCAAACTCACACGTCTAATGCGTCTTTGACCATGATCTTGCACAACGTGACTGCAAAAGACACAAGCAAACTGATGGGCTGTAATTCACCAGCACTGCAGCTTCTCTTATGGCAGCAATTGCTGTAGGAACTGGACCATCGGCTTCTTTCACACCCTGCCTTGGTCTGTGTCAAACAGGGGCTGGAGCGGTGCCCTGGAGCTGTAGGAATACCTGTGTCCTTACTACACGGTGACTGCTGCAACAAGGGAGGCTCTCACATCACGAACAGACAGACTCTTGGGCTACAGCCCCATTTTCTAGCTGTGAAACCACTGCTTCACTGTCAAGTGCAGATTTAGACAGGCTTTCAGTAGTGGGACAGGAGATTTGGTCAGAACAAATCTTTTGTTGAAGGCTAACATTAGGAAAAAAAAAATAAATCATGCTACAGCAGTTGCAACCAACAGTGAAAGCTGCAGTGGTGCAGTCAGACAAACAGCCAAGGTTCAGAAACTTTTCCTATTGCATCACAACAATCTGCTCTTAGAAGTGAACATGTGTACACATGGTGTCAGAAGATAGCCTCAGAGAGCCAGATCCTTCAAAACACTCAAGGCAAATTTTCAGGAAAAAAATACCAGTTTCTGTTAGAAATCATGGAAGAATATGTTGTGCGCTGACCCAAGTTAAAAGGCTGCACCAGTGCCATCGTATTACACCAAGACCTACCAAAAGGTTAAAGGTGACCTGATCTTGGCATATAAAGCCCCCACGTGGGAAAGTGGTTTCTGAGAGTACTGCCATTTAAATCAAGTAGGAAAAGACAGCCCAACAAATTGGTTGGAAACTGAAGCAAGATCAAAAACAATGCAACAACAAAGATAATTATTCCTTACAACTATTTATCTACATATGTGAGGGATCCTTCATTATTCAACCTGTCAAATGAAGCTTAGCAACTTGTTAAATACCAAGTCAGAGTCCAAATGGGGTCAGTTTTGTCAGGACTAGCCAGTAATGTCACGTTCTTGCAGAAGCTCTGGATTTACTGGGGCACTCACTTCAGTAGTAATCCCATCAACAGCAATTGGCACCGCCTGCAGATGTGGGTGGGTAACGTAGCCTTTGGGGAGCATTCACCTGCTGCTCTGCTGTGGCACACACAGTACTGGTGGAGAATGCCTGAGATGGCTGACAGATTTTTATTCTGATGAGATCTAGTGCCTTATGAACAATTCAGTTTCGGTGGGAATGGTGGGAGTTGCTTTGAAGGTTGAGGGAGAAACACATTTCACGTTTTTCATGGTTACACTCATCAGAGATTACTTTATTTGCGGCTGTTAGTGACTTTCACGCCTCAACTATTTTGACGTTTCCTGTTTGCTAAGTGACAGAGAATTGCTTGCCTTGCATACTTAAAACCCCTGTACGTTTTGGCCTTTTCACATTGAGGTAAAAATTCTAGGTTTCTCACATGGGATTTTTTTTTCTTCTAAAATATATGCATTGTTTCAAAAATTAGTTCTGCACAGGAGAAGTCTCTAGGCAGATATAGTTTGCATTCTTTCCAGGTCCTTTCCAGTGCCACAGAAAGCCTTGTGCAGCAAAGTGACTAATCTTCAGTCTCAGGTCAGGTATGTAGTGGAGAAGCAGCTGTGCCAGTTTTAGATGTGACCAGCATCCAGGTGCTTGTCATTGCTCTGCAGCAGCCGTACAGTCAGCCCCATGGCAGAGTGTAAAACAATTGGTGTTTAAATTCCAGTGGAAAGTCAGGTGGGTAAACTCACATCACTCCTGCCAGCACTTACTAACCTGCTGCCTTTGCACTGAAACACATGATGAGTGCCCAGATGATTTATTGTGACATCTAAGCTGTACTGGGAAGAGGGTAATTTCCAGTTTATGGCTGGGAATGGACATCTTCAAGTGCCACAAAGTCATTTCTACAATGACCATGTGACTGTAGCCTCAGAAAACAGTCATTATTTTACAGACAGCTGGTAAACATCCTCTTCCAGACCTGGTTCTGCAGGCTAGAGATGCCAGGCATCTGGAATGGGCATTCCCAGAAACCAGGGCTCTCCCTGTAGCTCACTAAATTGAAATGGTGCTACTGTTTTCTTAATCTGCCTGCGACAAAGCATACTGGTTAGTGCAAGCCTGCCTTTGTCAGCTGTTTGATCTGACCCAGCAGAACTCGCCTGAAATGGAGTAGTGTGCATTTATTCCCCCGGATACACCTTTTTGGCAGAGTGGTGCTGGGGGTGACTCCTGGCTATGGGGAAAATGCAAAACTGGAGGTAGAGGGAGCAAGACTTTCAGCAGTCAAAGAGGTTTGCAGAATGGTAATGGCACGTGACCACTAAGAAGTCAAGCAAGTTGCATAGTACAACGGCCCTTTTTTTTTTTAGTTCTGCTTAAAAAATGCGAAAGAGCCATGAAAAACACAACTGTCCTTCAGCCCTTAAACAGCTCTCAACTCACAAGGTTGAGTTCAATGCAAAAAAGTGATCTTTTAACAGATTTTATACCATGACAATAAATTCAGACAAGATGGCTCTTTAAACCATAAGACTATTGCTACTATCTTTACTGCACTGTTATCTAAAAGCCAACAAACAGTACTTACTTCTGGCATTAGACAAGTACAAAAAATAGACAATGTTCTACAAAAAGGCTTGCAAATGATACAGGTAGGGCAGGTTATGGGAAAGATGTGGTGGGAAGGAAGGTGTGTTTTCAGGAATGGGATTATGGTTCTTAACTTTCAGTCTGAAAGAAGACCTAATGCAAACGAGGGGGAAAAAACAGATCATATCCCAGATATCTTGAACCTGCATGAGATCACCCGTGTATGCTTATGTTTCTCATGCAGGGAGTCTGGTGGGCTTGGCAAAGCAGGCCCACATGTGCTGATACTGGCTTTTTGAAAAGTCATGACAAGAATGCAAGGGAAAAAGAAACTTTTGATGCCAATGAGTTATTTGTTTGACCTTCAGGAAATACCTAAACAAATAATGTTCTTGGTGAGTAGGCATGGTATCTTAATACTTGGAAGCACAGACCCACTCCCATGAAATGGGAAATTAAAGTGCAGAAAAAAACCCCACAGATGATGATCTACATACACTAGAATAATAATCTTCATGCAAGACCATTTTCCCAGGATGGATGTATCAGATGTAAGGCAAATATTCCTAATATGAAAGCAGTGTATTAAGAAAAGTTCATTGTTACTGATATACTTTACACAGGCCTGCTGTGCTGACTTAAAAAAACCAAGAAAGATATTTGAGCAAACAGTGATACTTTTCCCAGGTGATACCAAGGTTGGCAATCACATTCCTTAGTGTCTCTCTCTGACCCAAATTCTTTCTAGGGATTGAAATCAGCTGTGGCCAAATCTCAAGGTTTATTTGGCTCCAGCTACCTGGCTAGGGAATGTTTTATTCATGTCATTACTAAAATCACTACTTACATTTAAAATGCTGTCAGACAGCCTGCCGATTCTGCCCACACAGCATAAGCCAAGCAGTATTCCTCAAATGAGCTGCATTGCACATAGCACTCTTGAAAATCAATTTTTATTGCATATACTATCGATATTTCTTAATTTGAGCAAACAGCAAGTTCAATACCACGGTAAAAAAAATAAAAAACTGAATCTGTAAAACACTTCTATTTCAATACTGAGAGAGAATACTAGTAATGTTAAGACAGGCAGTAAGAATTATTTCTGGCATATAATTATCTTCTCAGTTCAGTGGGATCCTCCCAATGTCTATCTGGGAGTGAAGAAGTAAAAAAAAAATTCTACCAATTGCTTAATTAAAATCTCCCTTGCCAAGTTTTCTGGTTCTTCTAATTGAGAAATTATAAGAACTAGCGATAGGTACGTTTCTATAAGAAGTCTTCTTCATCCAGTAATATGGATTCAGTTATATGCTTCATTACTTTCTATTGGTTTCACGAGTGTAGTATTAAAAAAAAAAAAAACCAAAACAACAAAAAGGAGGTGAAAATACAAAACAAACACAATATTCTGGCATTTTCCAAATGATGCAATTTTACTTTTCGTTCAATACTACTTCAAATTTCCTTCCATTTTACTTTAAAGCCATTGTAAGGGATATTCCTGATGTCTCCAGCATGCAGGACAACCGTACGTATGCAGAGTTATTGGAAACGCTTCCCACTCCTTTGCCTGTGCAAAAGAAGTTGAAGGCTCCAGCCCCCATTCCCTGAGTCAGTGGTAAATGTTTCCTCCAGGCTGAAGAGGGGCAGCAGCAGGGCCAGTCCCTGCTGGAGGAGCGCCAGGACAGCAGCATCGGCGGTCACTGACCCGCTGGCACCCGCCACCCTGAGCCCTGCCTGCTCCTGGCAGGGTGCAAGGGCAGAGGGGTGCAGCTCCCCTGCCCCCCAGCAGCAGGTTACAGAGGAAGGGCCACCTCCTGTGCAAAGGTGCCCACCAGCAGCAGCCACGTGTGGAGAGGCCGAGCTCTGCCAGGGCATCGCCGTCCCTGCCACTGTCGCTGCCCTCCAGAGGGTCCCACCAGGGCCAGGCTGGCAGCCAGGGCTCAGACCCGAGCATTTCTTAGCATGTCAGTCCCAGATCCAGGCACTGGCTGCTTTCCAGGTATACAAAGGTACTGAGCAGGATTTCATTTTTTTTCTCCTTTCATTTTCTTGAACATAATCTTTGATCTATGCACTCAGAGTTCCCCCCAAAAAGGCTGCTGTTCTTTTATGACCTTGCCATCAATCCACCTGCCTTTGAGAAAGCCCTTAATTAACTTGCAAGGGTTTGGGTTCACCTTAGCTAGGGACCTTTAAGAATCTACTTCTCCAAGATTTCCAATTTTATTTTTTAAATCAAGTAGGCTTCTCAGCAGAACGTGAATTTAACAAATGTGTGCATTAATGAAGTAGGTTGAATGTTAACTGCAAACCTTGTTTCTAGTACCAGATTGTTCAGGAAAACAGAAGAAAGTAAACTCTAGGGTAGTCCTGAGGTTTTTTAGAAACAACAGGAGCAACGCTTGTGCTATTTTAGCCATTTCGTTGTTGAAATGCTATCTCAGTTTAGCAACAGTTCAGCAAACCTCTCTTAGTTTGCAGATTTCTTAAAACCAGGAATGCAAAAGAGTTTTCTTCTGCCAAATTAGGCAAAGTCAGCCAAATGGAAAGGTGTAAATCCTGTCCTCTTGTGTCCCCAGCATCTCTTGCTGTTCTCAGGGCCTGGCAGAGATCAGAGTTGCCTGCTATTAACCACTGTAAAGAGCAGGAGATGGAATGCCAGTTTCTAAATTAAACAAACAAAAATCCTGTTCTTGTTAACTTTTAAAGGCATGTATATTTCTTTCATACCTAGTGCTCAATACATGGTCTTATTTAAGTGAGTGGCTGGAAAAGTACAAAAGACTTATACTTACCTACATTGCCAAAAGAAAGACTGCATTTTTGAATGCAGGATTTATGAAGACATCCCCCCCTCTATCTCTGGACTTGCTGGGCTATTAGGAGTTGGGAAGTCCTAAAGATCGTTTCACAAGCCCCATCAATCAGCCTAATGCTGGGCCAGTTGCCATAGCAAGAACATGTCTAAAGAATTTTTGATTAGTTAAAAGGGTGATTCATTTAATTGTAGATTTTCATTCAGGGAGAGTAGCGTGTATTTGGATTTTTGTTTTGTTTTGTTTTATGGGTTTTTTTAATTTATTTTTTATTTAATGCTGTTTTCACATTTCATAACTGCCCTGACTTCAAGGATTTTTCCCAATGAACAGACATCCCTTATTCCAATACATCTGTTACCCTTAACAATATATTCTAAACACTTCTTCGCCACGGGTAAGAGAACACATATACAACTGCATTTCTGAAAGGAGAGAAATGACTAAAAGTGATTTGTTTACTGGAGTTTTTGTAATGTATAGCTGGTACATCATATACAGGAGCTGTGGTATTACTAACCATGCACACTTGGAGCCCAGTAAATACAGTGCTGGGCTGTTGAAAGAGTGACATACAGGGGTTACTAACAAAAAAATATGTATAGTTACCTATGAGAGGAAATGTTATGATGCTCCAGAGTTGCTTTTTTTCCCTACAACTTTCTAGCTGTAGGAAAGCATCCAGGGGGAAGAGAGTAGCATCCAAATCTGGCTCTGCATACCTTCTGCCAAACTCTTAAAAAACAACTATGATCTAAAGAGGGCTAAATTGTTGAAAAAAACCCAAACCACGTGATGAAACAGGTGGATTTCTTTCCATAGGGAACAACATTAATTTTCTGGTCACATGTTTCCAGAGCCTAAGCCATTAACACATTCTATCTCCCTCTTTGTGTCCTCTTCCACTTCTCTCTTTCCTAGATATTCATCTCCAAAAAACCCCAACCAAGCCAGCCTTCCCTGTACAGAAATCTACACCATACCAACCAGTCCTGTACATGACTCTGCCAAGCTCTTTCCATGCATGTCAGCATTAGATTATGACATTGTTTTTAGGATTTTTCCTTCTGATTGAATCTCTTTGCATCAGTGTCTGGGACTCCCTGCTCCTGGGCGTGCTGCCCCAGCCATCAAGGTCTGTGGAACTGCTGCAGTGCTGAAGGCAAACCAGAGCAAGGCAGGAGGCTCTTATTGCTGCAGAGGTGTTCTTGTGCCAGAAGTCTTGCTTTAAAAATATATATATACCCCCCTACGTACCCATATATATATATTTCTTCTCAGTAGGGAGTTTTAGTTTGCTTACAAGCAATACATAGCTTAAGAACTACCTCCTCATTCATAGCAGCATACATATTACTGACATATATCTCGAGGAGGCCTTCTAAACTTGAAAGTTCAACATTTAATTAAAAATTAATATGCCTTTCAGGCCTACATGCACATGAAATCCATTGGAGCCCAGCTGCTGCATGTGGCGAGGCGCAGCCAAGCTGGCTGTCAGATTCACACAGTGCTTGATCAGACTCATTGCTGACAGGAGCTCCATTCAAGATTTTGTTTCTGCAGCCATAAGGAAAAAAGATGTCTACTTCAGGTTGGGAGGAGTTTAACCATTAGAGCAGGATTTTTACTCACAGTGCTTTCTTCTCAGTATTACACGATGGGTGGAATGCAGAGGATTTTCCTCTGCATTTTAATGAAGACCTGTGGCAATGGCAGAAATTTTCATTCAAGGATTTCCCAGGCCCTACAAGAATGTCTTGGCTTGAAGGACTGTGCGTCCAAACACAGAGATTACCCAATACAATCTGCTACTTTGCTGGTGCTCATTAGTCCTAGTCCTATGAATCAAGAGCTCTGTTGGGTAATCTTAATTATATTTTGGTGACATGCATGAATTCAAAAGATTCTTCAGGATTACTTTGAGCACAAAGACGTACTGGTTGGCTATTCAAGAGCTCTGCCTCATTTTCCCTTTTTAAAATATTGTGAAAGGGAATATTTTCAATGCACAAGAAGACACAGGAATTACAGAACTATCCCGTACATTGGATGGATTTTCAGACAGTTATTCCATAAGCAGGACTTATGGAATAAGTCAGAAGAACCCAAAGCCCAGGCAGCTTGCATGACAGCAGTGACTTTGCTGCTTGGGGGCAGTCAGTGTTTTGGCATCAGAGTATTCCATTGCTATTCCCATCTCTTTCCCCAAAGCATGGGAACCAAGGCATATGGCTGAGATTGTTAGCCTACATTAGTAAAACAGCCTCAAATGTAGTTTAATGTTTCTTACTCAATTAAAAATTCTCTCACTTTAGGCATGGAAGCAGGCAATGATATCTTTTCTTTAATCCCATTGAAGAGACCGCTCCTTCATGTGAGAAAAGAGGTGTTGCCCTAGAACGCCAGCAAGTTCCATACATAAAACTGCATTAGAAATGTTGGTAGCTGGTTGTTGCCACAGGGCAAAACAAGGAATGAAGCTGTTGGCTTACATGCAACAAATGGAAGTCCAGTAAGCATTGGAAGCCCATGTAACTCAGAGTCTGTCATCTCAATCTCCAATCCCTTGAAAGACTTGTCACTATAGATTTGGGTTGGCTTTACCTGTGATGTTCCTTCCTGCATCTCTGCTTTCATCTGCAGGTAAGATTATAGTAACTAGCCCATACACGTTACTGGACAGCAGGATTATTTTTGTGTTTAATGTATTACACCATCAGGCAAGCTGTTGGGACAGAACGGCTGTACAAGTTGGAGCTAGCCTCCTCCCAATTAGCTGCTTCGTCGTTCTCCTTCTCGCTTAGAAACTCACATCTCTCCACCTCTCCACCTTTGCATTTGTACTTGCTTATTTCAGCTAACAAAAGAGGGTCCAGAATACAGATCTGATGGTCAGCAGCTCTGGAGTTACATGCTGGATCATCTCCCCTATTCCCCATTGCACCGTTCTTCTGTTTTCCCTTGGGAAAATGTGGGCACCACTGTTCACCTGCATTGCAAGTACCACTTGTGCAGGACTTTGAAGAGGGGGTACAGCATACACTGGGAACTAATGCTGACTTTGTACAGTGTCCAGGCCTGTCAAGCAAAAATAAATTAACATTTTAAAACTAACTCAAAAATTATTCTTAATCTATTTCTCACAAACACTGCCATTGGCAAAGAACCACGATGATCCCGTGTCCTTTGGGCTCCTCACCATCCTGGCAGTATTTCCTAGCAGCTCGCATGCTGTGATGGCCATGCTGTGCAGCACAGATTTCCCCAGTCAAGGCTCATTTGGAGCTGGTTGGTGTGCCTTGCAGTGCTTCAGAGACACCCAGCTTTCCCCTTCCCACAAGGCTTCTCTGCCAGAGTAGGGGAAAAAAGGGGGAAACCAAAGGGGGAAACGAGCCAAGCAGCAACACAGGAGGTGAGCAAAGCCCCAGCCCGCTCCTCGAGGGGCTGCAGGCACTGCTGTGTGTGCAGCAGGGAGGACCAAGTGCTCCAGCAGCAGTGTGATCCTCTCAAACTCTGACATCCACACAAACAAACTGCCGCGTGCTTGCTGGCCACACAGGCAAAATGCAGGGTGTTGCTGAATCCACGGTATTCCAGGCAGCCAGAGATAGCATTGCACATGTGAACTGGAGTTTGTACTGCAGTACAGCTCCTGTTTCACATGTGCATGTGTACACATCATCCCACTTCACTAATTCCACAGCCAGATTCTACCCTAAGTCTCGTTCCCCCCCCACCCTGCTCCACGAAAGACCAGGATTTGGATTTTCCTGCTTTGAGCAGTGAATGCATCTGTCGTGGTCAGGAAAAAGCAGGAGCAAAGCTGGCATTCACACAGCACTAAGGGGTTAGCTGTACTTGCAAACCATTTTTTAAAAGGCCAGGGATGTCCAGATTTGGGCACCTTTCTGCTTTGGCCATTGTGAGGACAATGCCAGTTCCTCAGTGTGTGACAAATCCACACTGGAGCATGGGACACACATACACTAATTGTCTGGTTCTGATTCTACTGGTGGCCTAGAGATGAGCTCAAGTGATTTATTCTCCTTCTTGGATAGCTTTTACACTCCTTGTCAAGTTTGTTGTAGCTACAACTAATCTGCTTCATCCACCCGGGGCAGAAATAAATTTCAACAAATAATTCATCATAAAATAAGAGAGATATATTTATTCCCTAGCCTTACTCAAAGACACACTATATAAAACCAGTTCTGATGAAACCAAGAGGTTCAAGTCAAGAATGGAAAATCCTGGTTTTGGCAAAACAATTTATGAGAGGAAAAATCAGTCTCAAGGGAAATCAATCTCAAATAGATGTAACTCCACATTTAACATTAAAACCCTCAAAATCTCAGCTTTAGTATATTTGGGATTCATATCAGTGCAAAGCCAAGTACAAATCCAAAACCAGAATAAAGACTGCTACTGTCCCCAAATTGATCCGTAAGAGCTATTGGGCAGTCACAGCAGAGGGCAGAAAGGTGCCATGCATTTTCAGTAGCCTGAGCTAGTAGGACCTTTTTTAAAAAAAACTACTAGTTTACAGAAAGGCATTTTCTGTTCTCGAGGACTAGTGTGATCAGCCACAGCAGAAGTCAGACCAACTTTTTTAACTGTGTGGTCACATCTTTTTAAACATCTAATGCTGGCTGTTTTGGCTATATTGTTTTGATTTGGGGGTGTGTGGGGAGGACCTTCCTGAAGTACAATATAATTTCACTCTATAAAAATACACAGGGAATTCAGAATACACAATACACATCAGAAAGCTCCTCCTCAGGTTTTCTTGGTATCACAGAGCTTAGCTCTTGCCCTCTCCGCACTCCATCTCAATATACTGGGCCTTTCAAGTTTGTTCATCATTTATTGGATGGAAGAGGGTGGTTTAAGGCTGAAAGGAAAATGATGGAGATTTTGGGGCAGTCCTCTGAGGGGGTTTGCCGGGGTGACAGCCACTCCCCCATCGCATGATGCAGCTGCCCTCCAAGGACAAGTGTCTGGCTAGTCAGGTATCGGTTAGATCATCACCAACACCTCCAGTTTCGAAAGGAGAGATCAAAAAAGGAGATTGCAGTTGTAGGCAGAGACACCGGAAACACTGGGCTACCTCCAACTACCTCTTACTACTGCTATCAGCTAGTCTGTATCTCAGTTTCTTATGCCATCAGCTCACACTATCCCACAGACAGGTGGGTCACTGTAATGCTCCAGTTAAGCATTACCTTACCTCTTGTAATCCCTTACCCCTTGTACAGTCCATTACAAAAAATAAAGCTGCTCTACAGTCAACCAGCGCCTCTCACCTCCCTCCCTCCCGACTGCAGCATTCCTGCCTGTGCAGGAGGAATAGGAACCTCCATCCCACTGCGCCCTGAGAGGCCAAGGGGCACACACGGGGCACAGAGCACGCACTTCATGCTCGCAGTCTTCCTTTTGTTTTCACTTCATTAAAATCTAAATTTCTTCCTTAGAACTCACATTATTTTAACTCGTTAGCCATCCTGGTTTAAACATTTATAAATTCCTTGTTAATAACCCTTCTACTTGACAAATCAACAGTTTCCTTAAGAGTTCCTTAGCTTCCTCTCTCAGCCCTTTGAACCTCCCTTGTATTACCATCACAGATTTCCACCTGAATTTCCCAGCAGAATTTACTACTCCCTATTTAGGAATCCCTACTTACTTTCAAGCTTCACTTCTCCTGCTTAAGCGTGGGGATTTTTTGTATACGTCCTCCTTTTCCCAAAGTGCATTGCTGTTGAAAGTCAGGTCCAATTCTTCTTGGGGATCATGGGATCTGTAGTCCTCTGAAAACTCAGACCTAAAGCTCTATAATGACAAAAAAGGGACAGTAAACTTCACCTTTGCATGGAATGAATCAAAATATTTTCCAGTCAAAGTTACCACATGGGATATAGCTCATAGATTCAGTTGAAATGAGGAAAGCCACAGTAAACATGTATTTGCTAATAATGGTGTGAGAAATCTAAGCATGCTGTGTAATTAATGCTCTTGCCAAGTATTACTGAGAGGAGTAAAAGCAACACGGAAGCTGAATGTTGCATCGGAGGCACCAAGAGAGCATCAGTGGTAGGTGGTTGGGTGGGAAAGGGTAGACAAGGAGAAGACTGGAAGACAGAGCTGTTTGATTCGAGCAAGGCTGGATGTGGTGGAGGCTGAGGCACAACTCAGGCAACAGGAAAGTAAAACCATCAACATATTCAATAAGATTTGCAGTTTAACAGTTACAAGCCTTAATATGCGCAGCAACAGGAAACCTGGGTCCACCTCTTAAGCACAACCCCCAGATCTTTAATATGACACAATGGAGAATAGCTGGATTATTATTTCCAAAAGTAAAGGAGCAGTATCTCACAATATGAAAGCCAAATAAAACTAGAGCCAGCATCTGCCATTTGTTGGTTTGACATTACCAGGGATGTGTTGATAAATTGCTTTGGGTTTTTGCACTGGGCTCTTGGAATTTTTTGAGTTACACAGCAGATGACAAGTGACATGAATATTATGGGAAAGGCCCTCTCTTGAAAGCACAGAGGAGGAACACTGGTGGGATGGAAGGGAAATATACCACAGACCCTCAGTTACCACCTTGTTTAACAGCATGGCCTGCACAGGCTCGTACCATGCTATTTCTTCATTTGACACAAACACCTTAATAGTTGTAGTTGCTTTTCCAAAGGAACAAGATGCCAGAAAGTGACCAAACAGCTCCATATGCTAATGTGTTCTAGCTACGTGGCTCAGAGTACAATACAGATGCAATAGCACAGCACCAAAGATTGATGAGCCTTGGCTTTTACCCATTTTTGCATTATTCTTGCCCGCATTCTTCCAGTCTCCTGGATAACTGTGCTGTCAGCTGCAGCAGAAACAAGCCTGGCCCAGGCAGCTGAGACAAATGATTCTTTGTAGCTCATTGCAATGATGTTAAAGCTGGAACAAATTTCATTAACTAGCAATCAGAGGGGGAAATAGAAGTAATGAGCAATTTTCTGTGTAAAAAACAAAGATATTGGATGCTCTTGAAAATAAGTAGCAATACAAGAGGCAAGCTAGAGAAAATACCCAGAGGAACACGCACAAAGATTTTAACCAGAAAGTTTCACACAAATGTGCCTCCAGGGCCAGTTTCTCCTTTGCATGAGACATTTTTTCAGGGAGGCAGCCCTGTCTGCCCCGGATCGGAGGAGTGCCGAGGAAGGGAAGCGTCAGGGTGGATCACACACAGGGAGAGCAGAGCTCATGGCAGCACCCGTGGAAAGCCAGGGCAGAGGGAACGATGCCAAAGACCATCCAGCTCTCAGAGCAAATTCATTTCTTCAGTTCCTTCCCATTCAGTGTGCTCAAGGGCACTTGTGACGAGGTTTTGGACATGAGCTGATAACTCTTCCCATCAGTTTGGCAAAACTGATTTAAATATTATTGACCTGGCCTCCCGTCTCCAGCTCAGTTTAACAGATAACCAGAGGAGCTGGGGTTTTGAAAGCTTTCTTGAGGGTAAAGCCTGCACTAGCACAGTTTCACTGCAATTAAGTTAGTCTACATTGATGTTATTTAAATTTTGCCCAGGGTGTTTAATAAGAATTCAAATATAACTGTTGGGGGTTCTAAATACATATTTTGAATATTGGAGCCATCCAAACTATGCGGGGCAGAGCATCTCCTGTGTTTATTTTTATTCCTAACCTAGACTCTGCATCAGCTGTCTTCATGGTTTGGTAGTGTGAAGTAGTGGAAGCCTACCAATACATATATATAAAAAACTTCCTTTTTGGTTCTCATCAATAGAAGGACAGATTGTTTTTCTCTCTGAGTCACTAAAAAGTCCCTGTGCAGGCTAATTCAAGACAAATGTGAACACACGATATCTGACCAGCGGATGCCAGGCTGTGTTTGAAGGAAGCGTGCTGCAAAGGCCGGCGTCCTTAGGGGTGTTCTGTAGGAGAGAGTGCTGGCAACCACTTGAAGAAAGGATTCTGTTACTGCTGTGGTATTCAGGGCTCCAGACTGCAATGTTTAGAATGTGCTCTGCTCAGACAGTTATGGGAGCAGCCCCCCCACCGTGGCAACTACATACGGCTCTGCGTTGTTGGTAATGATCACACGACAGAGAGAAACAGCAGGAAAAGGAGGATGGCCTTGCATACACAGACCATGACGGTCTATGACTGCATTCTCCAAGGCTGTGACCAGTAGTTATAAATTGCTATATTGCATATTTTCACTTCCCATCTAACTGAAAAAAAAAACAGTGCATACAGATTGCCCATTTATTTTCCTGAACTACCTAGAGCTCAAGGATGCTGTTTAGAAATAGCTGGATACAAGCACAACAAAAGGCCAGGGGAAATTTGCTCTTGATATAATTAATTGTCAGGTATGACGAGTATCATTTTTTGCAAGGCCATAGCACCCCCTTTATGAATTAATGACTCTTTTGCCACAAAGGCAGAAAAATATAAGGCACAATTGCTCACAAACTGCCAGGAAGTTTTACAGCAGCACAGTCCTTAGGGTACTGTTTGGAGATCGATCCTTGCTCAGCACTACACGCTGAGTGGGTTAGGGGAGGAAGGTAAGGCCATGTGCAGGTGAAGCCTCTTTTCAGCCATACTTCATCTGAAGGTATCAGGTGCCCTCACAAGAGGAGAGAGACCAGGAGAACTCCAGTGCACAGTTCTTTCTGAGCCTGTCCCCATCCACGTTGTATGTTCTGGGGAACAACAAACCCTCTGACACCAAAGCCATTCTGCTCCAGCCTCTCCTTTACATACCCAAACATACCTGCTCCACCGCGGCAGGTGGCAGTTTGTGTCAATGCCAGATCACTGCCCCAAGTCCTGTACAGTCTGGGAGATGGGAATGCACTGCCAAGGAAACCACGAACACCATCACTGGAGCAGAGCAACAGATTGGAAAGGGGAGTATTGTTGTCTTCATTTTACACACAATGGGCTGAGATACAGAAATGTGTTGGGTGTTTCATCTTTGGTTAAAGACTGGTGATTACACATGGAGAGAGCTGCTGATCCCAAAATTCTAGGAAATACTCCATTGTGCCAAAGGAATAAAGAATTTTTAAAGAGTCACACCAGAAGTGTATTATGATTTTTCTCTCTTGCTTTCTGTTCTTTTACTTCTTTTACTTCTGTTATCCAGCTAGTGATGACAGAAGTGGTCCATGGACTGACCACAGACTGAGAAGAGTAAGCACACAAACAATCCTTACTTGAAGAATCTTTATCCAAATTTCTCTCCTAATGACAAACAGACCTGAAAAAGCAACAGGAACAGTTCACTAACCAAAGAAGGGCTGAACCAATAATAAATTCAATTCCAGTGTGAATTACCATGCGCAATATAGATATAGTTTACAGGTACTAATGTGAATTTTGGATAGCTTATCTGAATTGAATCTCCAAACATTTTTTGATAGCTGCTAATCTTTGTTACTAAAATCACTGGATTACTTATTTATGTGTCATGCATACACAAAGAAAAAGTACTAGAAAAGTACTAAATTACTAGAAGAGAAGATACTAAAGTTCTTACTGTAATTGCAAATTCCTCCAGTAACACAGGTTTATAAACCTGAAAATTAATTTTATTTATGTATAATATAAATTAATTGGTACATTGAATGCAATAAGCATACCTATACAATTCTTAGATGATGTAGTGGTTATTCCCCTTAGGTACTGTCAGCTGGGTGAGCAATGGGAATGGGACTGCGGGTCCAGAACAACCTCTTGCTCTGCAGCAGGAATGGGTGCTCCTTAGAACCACACTATGGACAAAAAAACAAGAGATACATCATCTGCTGTGCTGGCCAATGCTAGCAGGTGTATGTTTAAATAAACATTTTATATTGTCCAGGAAACACAGAGGGGTTTGTGTATATGTTTCTGTGCTAAACTAGTCCTCTACACACAGCTGTGGGAATTACAGCAGTGCACAGTCTTTTGTTAGTTCCCTTCCCCTGGGCCTGGCTCTGACCAGGCATGGGCTGGAGACAGTTTTTGAGAAGAAACACAGGTTTTTATCAGTGAGGTCACGGGAGAGACACCAACGTGTGTGGGACAGAAAGGGTGAAGGAGAGTATAGAGGAAGCTGTGGGAGGGCAGGGACAGCACAGGGCAGGAGGGCTGTGATCACTAAAAAGCAGCACCTGTGCCTGGTGTAAGACTCAGACCCAGGTTTGATGTGCCTGCGGAACACATACAGCACTGGGGGACTGAGCAATGACAGACAGAGCAACGAGCACAGTGCCTCAGAATTGCCACACCAAGAGCAACCCCCTCCTGGACAGGCTGGCCCAGAGCCCTGGCTCAGTGCACAGCCCCCTGTAGGGTCCCACAACCCCAGCACCAAACAGCAGCAGCGAGGTGGGCGACATGGGGCTATCACCACCCACAGCGCTGCCTGTGCCAGTCTGGCTGACAGAGGACAGAAGCTTGTCTTTATCAAGGGGAGAGGGTTTTACCCCAAATAGTTCTTCATTGTGTCCTCTCAGGACTCACTCTCAAAAGTGACCTACAAATAATTCCTCCAGAAATAAACATGGAAATGGCGTAACTACCAAGCACTAAACCCCATGAATTCATTGCACCTTACAGCAATCAGTGTTCCTGTGAGCATCCTTGTTGCTGTCCTTTCCTCTTGGACAGGCTGGGCAGCTGCCAACACAGCCTGGACGATGCCAGTCACATGCAGGGAGCTTCATCTCCTGCTTTTTGTCAGGCCTGTGGTACAAGGCACAGCTCAGTCCAATGGAAGATGCTGCTTCTTCCTACAAACCTCCTGTCCTTGCCCAAGGGTGGCTGTTGACAACCCCATTGCTGCTCCTGCTCGAAGAGCAGTTCTCAGAAAGCCTTGGCAAGGAGCTCCCGTGCTCTTGTGGCTCTCCCGGCTCCTGCCCCAGCGGAGCCCCAGGAGCTTTGGGAGCCGGGCGGTGTCCAAGCGGCTCTGAGCGCTCCGCACCCTGCCAGGGCGCTCCGGGCGCCGGCAACCGGGATGGGGCAAGTGCCGTGACCCGCCGTCGTGCCACGGCACCGGGATCCTCCTCGGCATTCCTGACACACCGGCAGCTGCGGAAAACAGCCCGGCCCGTGGCGGAGGGGGGGGCACGGAGGGGGG